>NC_061163.1:2048419-2165919 GCF_022113875.1 Hydra vulgaris | reverse complement strand
TTGTTATATGTGTTTTTTGTAAACGAAGTTAATAAATGTTGACGGTTTATTTTGACCACCATAATGGCTGGCTTTAATCAAAAAGCGAAAAATTATGTTATAATTTTGAAAAATATGTACTTAGCACTTAGTTCAGATTTTTCTGACAACTTAAATTGTGTTTACTAATGCATATGATTAATTAAATGCAAAAAAATCAGGAGTGGGGAGAGTTTTAACCTGGCGGTCAATTTGGAGAACAGTGATACTTATTAAAACTTGGGCTTTTATTATGCGCATGCGTTAGCTGCAAATATATAATTATTTTGATTAATCGTGTTACCCTTTCATTATATATTGTTAACTAGTTTGCTTGTTTGGTTGAGTTTTTTGTTGTTGGTAAACTATTTCTTGTGATATGATGCAAACAGATCATAAATGAACTTGATTAAGGTGGTAGGACTAGAAAAAACCTAATTCTTTTAAAAACTATTGTTATTTCCCAAGAACTTCTAAAAAAGTTTGAATTTATGTTAAAAATCATTTGAGAATTTTTTTTTATTAATTTGCCTCGCCTACCCATACTTATATAAAAAAACAAACCAAAAAATAAGGAAATTTTAAAACACAATATCACAAAATATAATCAACAAATCACAATGAATTTTTGTAGGTTTGTTCTTCAACAATAGATAATTCATTTGAACTAAAATGACATTGAATCTTAATAGAATAAAAAATATACATAATTTATTATGTATGCGTTAAAAAAAAAATACCAAATTGAGAATAAAAAACAAATAATAAGCAATAAATACATTTAATTATTTTAAGATTTTAGTTCAAATGAACTTTATATGTATACTGAAGATACTGTGAAAATTTCAAGTAAATAGAGTTTTTCTAACTTAAGATATTTGGTTTTGAAGTTACAAAATCTTGCAAAAAATCAAAGTTCAATAAAACGCAAAATAAAGTTGTAATATGTTTAAAAATATATATACAATATGTTTAAAACCCTCCTGATACATAAAATGATGTTTTATTTTGACTTGGTTTATCAGAGTATCTTTTTTTTTTATTGCTCTGAGACTTTTTCTTCTATTTTTTACTTTTTCACTTGACTTGATCTCCATGCTCTTTACACATGAAACATTTTGTTCATAAGATTTAGAATATGTTACAACGCCTGATAGTCCAAATGAAAGTAAAACATTTTTAACACCTTCAGTACCATCATTGAAGTGTAAAATTGCTGAATTAATACTCATTTCAAAAGTTTGTTTACAAACAAATATGTTTTTAGGGCAACGAGACCAAACCAATGCATTAAGACTTTCATTTGCATTTTGGGTTTGCCCATGTACATATTTTAACAATAATTCTTCATTTGATAGATCTTTAAACACTGGTTTCAAAAGGTTACTTATCCATAATGGTAAATTAATATGTTCTTTATAATTTGAAGTATTATGTAATTTGTCATATTGATATTGACACCAACTAGTTTCAGTTCTTGGGCAAAAGCAGTGGCGAAACTCTTGATTTGAATATCCAGTACAGTGGAACAAAATAGCCCATATTGCCTTTTTCATGGCATAAATGTTATTTGTATTAATTCTTATAGCTAAACCATAAAAATTTTGCATACTATTAATCACATTTTCTGTGAGTTTATTTTTTCCACCTAGTGGAGTTGGCTTTCCTTTCTAATTTTTGATTAAATTTTGTAACCGTGTACCCATTCTTTTTTGTACATGTGCAACACACTCTAACTTTTCAGGAATTATTTTATAGTCTTTATAGGGATCAGACTTTATTACTTCTTTAAAAGATGAGCTATCTCCATCTCCAAGATAATGAGTATAAATAATATTGTTATTTTTAATTGAACGTGCAAATATTTTTACAGCACCAGCTGCTTCCATTGACCCAGAAGATTGTTTAAGATTTATATGACAGGCATGTTGAGCTTTCCAAGCATTGTATCGTGGTGAAGCTTTTTTATTTTTCCATATTCTACAGCCCATGCAAAATTTTGACATTGCTTCATAATCAACGCACTTATCACCCACAATTGCACTTACAAATCCATTAAGGGAGGTATGACAGCGTCGTTGCCATGCACCATCAATCTTAACATGCTTCATTATTGGTTTATTATAATCAGTATAGTTATCTTTCATTTCATTTGTGGCACGTTTCATACTTTCTTTAGCAGTTTTATCATAAGCTTTTGATATTTCTATATTTAGTTTTCTAAATGGAGTAGCTGTCAAACAGTGTAAATTCATACAGCGACTAAAGTTTTTCATAGATTGATACCCTTTACCTATTTCTCTAAATCCAATTATCATTCTTGTGTTTGCTTCAAATGTTTTCCTACCCTGGGCTGTATTTCCATTAAATTTACTAATCTGCTTAGAAGAATACAAAACCTTTTTCCATTCACATAAACTACACTTGATTTCAAGGTGATGGGCAAAACCCATGCGCTTAGAAAGATTATCAACAATGGTAACAAGGCTGTAACAATCTGGACATCTAACATCTTCCACGATATCACTTAAAATTGAAAAATTGATAAGTATGAAATAATCTTTATTCACTTTGTCATTTACAACTTGATTTCTATTTATCAGAGGCAGTAATTTTCTTGCACTTGCACAACTTGAAGCCGGAACAATATTCAGATTGCTTTTCTGTTGTCTTTCTGCTGCAATTGTATAACAATTTCCATGAAAAAATCTTTTCTTTTTTCGTCCAAAGTTTTGCTTATTAGATACTTTAATGTTATTTTTTGAAGTACTCATTCTTTATAATACTTAAGGTGAAATCTGAAAAGGTTTATAACATCAAAATTAAACAGCATGCACTAAAGTTGCTTCAAAAAACTGCCAAAATTTACAATGTTCCTTAAGCTAATGACCTTTAACAATTGCACGTTTATCAGTGTATGATATAAATCTGGTTGTTCTTTATGGAAAGGTATCAAGGTAAAAAAAACTGTTTACCGTTGCTAAGGGTGTAACTAAGGACTAGTCGTTGTATGTAGTTACATAAAAGCTTTAAAAACTAAATAAGAAATAATTAAAAAAAAAAAAATTTTTAATACATGAAAGCTAAGTAATTTTCCTTCGAAAATAAAAAATAAAAAAAAAAAAACGATTTTTTAAAAATTTTTACATATTTTTTCTAGCTCTACCACCTTAAGTATAAGATTTTGAAGTTCGTAAGTTCGCTTTACTGTGATAAAGAAAGCTTTGTTATTAGTAATATTAACACATTTTATTAATTTATTTTTTAAAAGAACTAAAGTTTTTGTAAGATTTTGGTAAGTTGTTGATAATACTCATTTTAATCTTTTAAAAAAAAGTAATCTCTATAACCTGTCATTTTTTTTTCAAAAAACTTTAATGTTTTTGAATAAGATTGTTTTCACAAAAATAGGTCTGCAAATAATGGCGAGTAGTCATTAACAAAAGTTATCAAAAGCATGTAGAATATGTGTAAATCTTTTAGGAAAAGACAGTTTAAAAAATGGCAGTGAAGTTGATTAAATATATAAGTATATGGAATAAATATATCAAAGAATTTTAGTGTATTTATTTAGAGAAAATGTATGAAGTGTTATACTACTCTTAGAAACATCAAAATTAGAAGTAACAACGTTTTCAAAGCTTCAAAAAACTAATAATCGAATCCGAATCTACTTGAAGTTTTTTACTATGTTAGGAGATGAATGTCATTTAATTGATATAAAACTTGTTGGAGAACTTGCATTAAAAGTAAAACTATGGGAAAAGCAGAACTTGACTAATGTATTTTCAAGCATGTCCAATCATGTTTTTTGAATAGCCTTATTACAGATTATCTTGAAAAAAGTTGTATCGCAAACTATCTTTTATCGTTGTATCGCAAACTATCTTTTATCGTTGTATCGCTTAAGAAAATACGCAAATTTTGTTTTTTGCAAACTTATTGATGCATTTTAGTATATTTAATGTATTTTGGTATTTCTAAAATTTTTTTTTTTTTGACGTTACTTTGTGGCAAAAAACTCGAAAAACAAACTAGAAATAAGATTTTATTTAAACTAAAAAAAAAACAACTCAAAATACAAGCATAATTAGAAAAATTTCAAAATTTCTTACGCTTGATCTTAAAATCCCCAAAACAACACTGATGACATGCTGATGACATGCATTTAGTAGAATTAAAAACCTAGTTATGAGTCTAATAAGCTCTACGTATGCGGTAAAGGTGCACATGTTAAGTTTTAAGTTAGGATATATAAGGAAAAAGTATAGAAAAGTTTGGTTAGGAAAAGACTTACAAAAACCCATATTTTTACGGGTCCGATCTTAGCTATTTATAATTACTGAGTAATATTTTTAAACATATTACTATTTTTAATTGTATATAATTAAGCTGCACCATTCTTTTTTGTTTTAGTCCAGTTTGTCAATATTTCAATCTGACACAGCATTGTGGATGAATTTGAGGGAAGCACAAAAAAACTGGATTTCTTTAAAAGTATTGCAGAATTAACACCTATTTTAAGCAAAAATCTTGTAACAAAAACACTTTTTGGACGTCAAGACCATATTATGTTATTAAGTCCTTCTTTACAATTTTGTGTCTCTCCATGAATGCATTTTTTAAGAAGAGAATCATCAGATAAATCATCAAAATCTTTCTTTATAACATCATAAATCTACAGAGAAATATTTACTTTAGGCTTTTAATTATCAATACCTTCTTCGCGATTCTTCCACCTACACCATCTATTTAATTCTCTAGGACATAGTATATGACGCCGCATTTTGTCTGGAAAGTTAGTACACTGATTTAGAATAGCTCTTATACCTTTTTTTATTTGGTATACTTTTTCATCATTGTTTAAACTTTTATTGTTTGCAGTTTCACTTATCACTATACCAAATTAGTTTGCTTTGAATTACTTTTATAAAGCTCATTTGAAGTGTATCTGTTAAACTCATATTTACATTTTTTGCAACTAATAATTAATTTGTGAGAAAACCTCATTCTAAGTTTGGAATCATCATTAAAAAACATGCTAATTTCACAATTTGGACATATACAAAATTTCTCAATGATATCTTTCAGAATTTTAAAGTTAAAAAGAATGTAATAATTGTTTTCACTGTCTGTATTTTGGCTAAACTTGAGCTTTTTAGAACTTGAAAAAGTTGGTTAAGGTGGTGTTTCACTCTTGTTTTCAGCACTATTTTTCGAAAACCCATTAAATCTTCTTTTTCTTTTTCGTTTTTTGTTTTTTTTATATCCCAGCGCTATTTATATATATATATATATATATATATATATATATATATATATATATATATATATATATATATATATATATATATATATATATATATATATATATATATATATATATATATATATATATATATATATATATATATATATATATATATATATATATATATATATATATATATATATATATATATATATATATATATATATGTATATAATATATATGTAGATAGACACTATCTATATTTGAAATGCAAACAAACTGGTATGAAATGCTATTTATTGTTAACTTATAAATAATTTGGCATGAGGACTTTAAGTAACCACTTGCAAACCAAGCTGGCATAATAAACCATAATATGTTTAAATTTTTATGCAGTTGATCATAAAGAAAAGCTAGTTAATAAAGACTTTACAAAAAAAAATGTTGTTGCTATGGTCGTTGCTAATGACGCTTTTTTATACTAACCAACAAACTATCCAAAAAAGATTAATTTTTGAAATGAGTTAGATAAAATTAGCTTGACCATAGTTAAAATGGATTAATAAAGAATTGTATCACTTAAATACCAAAAAGTTCATTTTTTCATAAAAAAAACTTTTTTTTGTGTGGTTATTCACCTTAACAATGCTCTTGGTCAGTCATCCGATAATGCATCTAACACGTCAGGAAAATACTCACATCTAGAACCCAAATTTCGAATTTATTCCATGTGCAAGATAGTTCTCTAAATTTAGTTGGCGTAAATACTGTTGACAGCTGTAAGGTTGTTGACAGCTGTGAGGTTGTTGACAGCTGTGAGGTTGTTGACAGCTGTGAAGTTGTTGACAGCTGTGAGGTTGTTGACCGCTGTGAGGTTGTTGACAGCTGTGAGGTTGTTAACAGCTATGAGGTTGTTGACAGCTATGAGGTTGTTGACAGCTGTGAGGTTGTTGACAGCTGTGAGGTTGTTGACAGCTGTGAAGTTGTTGACAGCTGTGAGGTTGTTGACAGCTGTGAGGTTGTTGACAGCTGTGAGGTTATTGACAGCTGTGAGGTTGTTGACAGCTGTGAGGTTGTTGACAGCTGTGAGGTTGTTGACAGCTGTAAGATTGTTGGCATCTGTGAGGTTGTTGACAGCTGTGAGGTTGTTGACAGCTGTGAGGTTGTTGACAGCTGTGAGGTTGTTGACAGCTGTGAGGTTGAATCCGATTTATTTGGGTTTCTCTAATGCCTGTATAAGTACTGTTCTTTTTCAATTCACAGATTGCAGAGAGTTTGTTCTGGTCTTGTAAGTAGTACTGCAAAGGACAGGAAAGCTACCATTAAAAGCCTGAGTGGGACAAGGTGGTTAGCAAGAGCAATTTCTACAAAGTTTCACATTCAAATTACAATCATATAATAACATGATATCAACCATATATAACATGATAAGGTTTTAAAAACAAAAATTGTTAAAAAATTGATTTTATTATTTTTATTTATTTAAATTATGAGTTAAGATTTATTATTATTTTATTTAGATTATTTATTTATTTATAATATATATTTATTTATAATATATATTTATAATAGAATAATTATTTATTTATTTAGATTACGAGTTAGATTTATTTAGATTATGAGTTAAGAAATTTACTTAGTTACGTCCGTAGCAACCAAATTTGTTATTGATATATTTATCTAAGACCAAAATTTTAAATAGTTGTTTCAATTTTTAGGTCTGTATAATTACTAAACTTCTAAACTACTTAAAAAAACAAAGTTGTATATCTAATATTGTTGTTAGTTAAAAGGAGAGAAGGAAGTCAAGGGTGAATTTATTTTTTAAAAAGTATTATTATGGCAAAGCATACAAGTTTAAAGAAAAGAAAAATTAAACGAGTGTTTCAAGGAAACAGACATATTAAGAAGCCAATTGATGTTGTTTTGGAAAAGCCTCCAGAAGGAACAAACAATGATGGAATAGATATATTGCCATGCGCCAGCTCATCAAAATTAAACATTTCCTCAAATAAAGCCAATTAACCTTTAGCTAAACATTATGACTTTTTCTTTTTTTTTCATTTCTCAATGTTAAAAGATTTATTTTATAACATTGGATTATGTGGTTGTTGTAAATCAGAAGATATTGAACTTGAATACCTTGATAAAAAAACAAAAAGATTTTCAGTACAATTTTGTATCAAATGTGCATCTTGTGATTGGACTTATTATTGTGATTTAACTCATCACAAGCATTTAGTATACCTAATAGAAATTCCAGAGGAGTCAAATCTCAAGAAATTAACATCTAAACTGTTATGGCATTTAGAGAAATTAGGCAAGGTCATAAGGCAATGAAAACATTTGATTCAATTTTGAATATGCCCCCACCAATGACTCTCAAGACATATAATAAAATAAACTCTAACCTCCTACCATTTTATGAAGCTGCTTCTTGTGATAGCATGAAAGATGCCGTGAAAGAGCTTAGAAAAATTGTTTGTCCAACTGCAGCTGAAAATGATATTATAGATATACAAATTGGGATTGATGGCTCTTGGCAAAAACGTGGTCATTCATCACTAAATGGTGTATGCACTGCTGTTTCTAAAGCTAAACGTAAAGTCGTTGATTTTCAGGTGTTTTCAAAGTTTTGTCGTGGATGTGCTTTGTGGAAAAGCAAGAGCAATAAAACTGGTTATGAAAAGTTTTTAAAGACACATGTTTGTGACCTCAACCATTTCCAGTCTTTAGGTGCAATGGAATTAGCAGGTGCTTTGTCCTTTTTTATGGAATCAATGACAAAGTACAATGTTTGTTATTCTCATTATATAGGAGATGGTGATACCGAATCATATAAGAATGTTGTGGAGGCAAAGCCTTATGGAGATGATCTTATCCCAGTGAAAATAGAGTGTGTCGGTCATGTCCAAAAACGCTTAGGCATCCGATTGCGTCAAATTCGAAGGGACTTAAAAGGTAAAAAGTTAGATGATGAAAAATTTGTATCAGGGAAAGGAAGGTTGTCTGACAAGATTATTAATAAAATGCAAAACTATTATGGAATGAGCATTAGGCAAAACACCTTAGCAACATGGAGCGGAGACCATAATATAGCCTTGTACAACATGAAAAAATCAATTTTAGCTGTACTGTGGCATTGTACGGATATAAGCAACAGTGAAGAGAGACATCAATTTTGCCCTCGTACAAATGAAAGTTGGTGCAATTATTGGCATAGTAATATTACTTTTAAGTCTTCAATTAATCTGTCTATTGCCATTAAAAATGTTCTTAAGGATACATTCTTGGCACTACGGTCAGATGATTTATTATCAAGATGCCTTGATGAAGCAACACAAAATCCAAACGAAGCTTTCAACCAGTTAATCTGGAAAAAGTGTCCAAAAATATTTTTGTTACAAAAATGGTACTAGACCTAGGTGTTGCTTCAGCTGTAATAAATTACAATGATGGTTTGAGAGTTTTTACAAGAATTTTTGATTATTTGCATCTCTTGCCTGTTTTATGATCCAAGGATCGTGGAAGAAAGACATATCGAGAGTAAAGAAAACAATTAAAAATTCAAATCCTAAGCAAAAAATGGCTAGGAAGAAAAGAAGATGTATCAGAAAAGGTTACATTGATAAGGAGAAAGAAAAATAGAGAGTTGACTCTTATATTTCAGGAAATTTTTAATTAATATATTATTTTTAAACTTTGAAGCTCGATTTCTCAATTGCATTTTTTTGTCTGACTGCGAACAGTAAATCATTCATATCTTTTTAACCAGATATGCAATTAACTTAAAATTTTCAGGGTTGTTTCTTTATAGATAGAACTGCAATACCTTACTAGAACTAACCTTAAACTTGTTTCCTTTTGAATATACTTATATTTTACTAAAGGTTTTGGTATCAATAATATCCTTTAAAATTAAAAGAGCTGCCTATTTAAATATAATTATTATTTTTAGTTTTTTTAGTAAGGTTTTCTTTATAACACTATAATCTAACAGTGTTGTAAGTTTTAGCTTCTAATGTCATTAAAAAGCTGAGAAAACGTAGTTTTCTTTTTAATTGATTTTTTTGCATTTAATGCTGACTCAGCATAAAAAAGTGTAAAAAAGTTTTTATTTTTGTATTTTAAACTAAATTAGGCATTATTAGGTCTTAAAACTAATTTTGGAATGTAGAAAAAGTAAAAAAAATAAAAAAATATTTTTTTTACCATATAAACCACATTAAAGTTTTAAGAAACAGTTCTCAAAGAGAATTTATTTTTTCCCTTTTTAGTAAAAAATAACTTTCTTGGAGAAACGAAGAAATTTATTTTTTACTAAAAATTTGTTCTACGATATAAAAAAAAATTCAATTATAAGACATAAAATTTTCACAATAAAGTTGTGAACCATATTCTAAAATCTGGGTTAAGGGAGCCTTAGACAATTTTCATGGGGAACACTTAGACGTTCTTGGTGCCTCTTAAAAATCCTATCGGCAAATTAACATATCAAAAAATAAGTAATTAAATAAAGATTAAAAATAGTTACTATAAGCAATTATAAAAAGATATATATAAACAAAGAAAATTAAAATTTGCAACAAAACAGGTTTTTAACAAAGCGATGAAACTAAAAGAAGTTGCTGGTGTATATAGCGATGAAACTATAAGAATTGTTGGTGTGTAGTGTCCTCTTAAAGCAAATAAACATTTTTATTAGCCAAAAATCCTTGGCAATAAAAACTTTTATTTAAAAAAAGATTTTGTGTTATTTTTCAAATATTTACGACTAATGTATTTATCTTTAAAAGTTGTATATTTGTTTGGTAAGGATCCCCTGACATCGGACGTTTTCATAAAAATAAAGTTTAATCGTATAGATGCAAAATTGGAAAAAATAAAAACAACGATGTAATAAGAAATATTACTTTAAAATACTGACGTTACTTTTCATATAACAACGGGTTTATTAAAACATATTAAGAAAATGAGTTTCTTTCTTTAGTACCTATCATCATTAAATTGTTTATGTTTTCGTTGAATTTATTAAATTAGTTCTAAAATTATTAACAGTACTCCCAATCTTGGTGTTTTTTTGGGCGACATTCAATGGGACACTTAACAAACCTTCCATTTCCGTCTCTGGTTTCACCAACAAATGATCCATTTACGTCTCTTTTTGAAGGAAAAGGTTTACTTTTAGCGATACTTCGATACAAATAAGAGTCGTGTATTAATACATTCTGACTGACAAGCGGCCAAACAAACGAATTTAAAACATGCTGATCATTTCCTTTGTTTGCTTCCAAGTGCTTGCTAGTATCACGACGCATGCACTTTTCAATACAGAGTTTAGCTATTTTAATTCCTAGCTCTCGGTTAAGTTCATTTCTATAGCACCACATACCACCTAACATCGGTATACCATGTTGAGGATTATCTCTCATTGAATCAACCAGCTTACCTGATTCCAGCCAATCCTTTACAGCATCAGTTTCTCTTACCAAAAGTTTTGAGTCCAAGTCTCTTATACACGCGACATCCACATTGGAATCTGCAACTACTAAAAACCTCCACACCATTCCGTTTATACTCTCTAGATTGGCAAAGTTACTAACATTAAAAAACTCTAAATTTTTATAACGCTCTTTTAACGTCGCAACAATACTTGGTGTTATTGAGTTGGTGTCGTGATAAATTCGAACTGTCCAGTTTTTATATAAGCTACTATTTCCTGCTTCTTTTGCAACACTTTCAACATTCATCCCATATTTATTCCAGTTATTTCCAAACAACGAGTAAGACAAAACGTTGGATTTTGACTTAATTTGTTTGTGAATATAAAAATCCAAAGAACGCTTATGTTTAAAGTTCGGAAAAATTACTTTTTTAATGTTGAAAGTTAGTTCATAAACAAAGTAAGTTAAAACCAGTAAACAAAGAATAGGAGTTATCTTCAATATATTTTTTGACTTTAGATTATACATACTCTTTTTTTTTATCATTAAAAAAAGTATTAACGATTATAACGATCATATCCATTACATAATATATCGTAAACTATTTGATATAAATGAAATAACAAAAAAAAACAAAAAACTATAATTTAAAGCATTAAGAAAACAGAAAAGCTTCATTAATATTTGCTAAATTTAACAGACATCATTCTTAATTCATGAAGATATTTTTTGTAAATATTCATATTGCAGCCTAATGTTTTAATTAATTATATAAAAAGATGCACCAGGATGCTAGTAAGTTGAAGGGGTCCACCGGCAACCACTTAATGTAACTTTAATTTTTTTTTTATCTCTTTCGTATTACTTTATATTTTCTATATTATACTCTATCTTTCTAACTTTATTATTTTTTATCATCTGGAATTAACAAATTAAAATAAAACTCTTGTAAAACTTTATTTATAAATGTACAAACTGTTATAAATGTTTATAAATATAATGTAAAACTGATGTAATGACTATTAAACAAAAAATCAAACAGTGAATATACATATATGTATTATATTAAACACAAACTAATACATATATGTAATTATTCTGTAAATTGTTCCGTCTCTTTTAGAATTTCGGCATATATACTGAAGTCTGAAGTCTTTTATACCTTCCAGATATAGTTTCTACTCAGTCGAAAGACTCTCTTATGATGTTCTTCAAATCCAAACCAAGTCTCGTTAACTCAGCTTTTATGGCCTGACACTGTGCTTTGCCTGTAGAAGAATTCAATAAAACTAAGCATAAAATTCTTTCTTGAACACAATCATCAACAACATATTGTAAAAAGACACACAACTGATCTAAAATACTAACGTCTTGTGTGGAATCCAATTCTAACAAAAATATTTTTTGTCTTTTAAAATTATCTGCTATTTTGATTTGTATTAATGTACCAACTGTATTTATTATTTCGTTAAATGTTAAAATTATTATTAGTTAAAACTGGCATAAGTAATTCATAATAAAGTTGAATTAGTTATAAACTATAGCAATAATTTGAGTTACATGAATCAGATTAAATCTAAGTGAAGATGCCAGGATTGGCTGTGAGCACCAAACTACCAACTATATTATTATAACACCAATAACACCTACATAAAAAATGAGTAGTGTAACAGTATTTGTTAGAATGTAATATGTAGTAGCCTTAGTCTGATACCTGTTAAGAATGGACTTTCTCTGTTGATCAAAAATGCCATGCAAGTAGAGCAATAGAGATTTTTTTATATTAAATGACAACGAAACTCAAAAAGTTCAACGAAACTCAAAAAATTTTGACAATCGTTGTGAATAACCATGTTATATGCTGAAGCAGTTTTTTTAATGGGTTAAAGAATTCAAATTTACTAATAAAAAGTATTTTTCATGCGCGTACAATATGCACTTACACGTTTATACGCGCTTTACGTTAAGATACACGCGTTAAATAGTTTAAACTATTAGTTAAATTAAATAAATTAAGTTATTAATTATTGATAATAAAATAATATTAATTAGTAAATTAACTTATATTATTAATCAAATAAAATAAATTACATTATATAAAGTTAAAATTTTAGAATCTTTAAGCCAAAACGAATTGTTTTGATACACTAATCTATATAGTTTTTATATTACAATGATCTTTAAAGGTTTTTGATTGATACAAAGATAAAGGTTCTCGATAAAAAGACTTTTAATTGTCTTCTGCAATTTTGCTAACAACTGCATAATTTTAATATAGTTTAATTTAATTGAAAGCTTACTGAAAGAAATCTACTTTACCTTTAATTCAATAACTTTACAATCCCAATACTCTACTATTACTCATATATTATTCTAAAAGTACGAAAAAACAATTTTCTTCTAATAATTTATATTTTAAACTAGTTTTTGCCTTTTTATCTCCTCCCTTAGTCGATGTTCGTCATCGAAAATGCCCACACAACTGCTTAGTTTATCTTGCAAACTATATTTTAAAGTATTTTTAGTAAATAAAAATAACTTTCTTATCGGGTAAAAATCATGTAAATCCGTATACGTAAATCTCATAGAAGATACAGTTTTTTCAATAAAGAGAAAGTTCATTTAAATTAACTGGTCAAATCTTATTAGAGGAATATTCTTGGTTTTATTTAGTTGCTTTTTCGTAGAATTTTATTTTTCCCTAGCTTTTTATTTTAACACTGTTTGCGCATGTTAGAAGTACTTTTCCAAGCTGAAATATCCAGAATCATCTGAATTGAGAACGGGCTTGAATGGTTTTATTTTTCCTCTGTAATCATTCCTTTTGATTTACGGTAATTTTTCTTATTTATATATATTTGTTATTCATATAATATGAAAATATAATAAAAAAGGAACGTTTACATAAATAAAGTGAGCTTATGAAAAACAGTCAGAAACTCAAAGTTTGGTAAAACCTCTATAGGGGCTTCACAAGTTAAAATTAAAATAATATTGTTAAAACACCGTGTACAATTCTAATATACTAAAAAAAAATAATAATTTCCATAAAATCAAGTAAATAGTATCAGTACAACTTTAGAGGTAGTCATTTAAATATACTGTAAAATTCTTTTAAATACAAAAAATAAGAGACAATTAAACAAATAAAAAACTAAGAATAATTAAATTCGATGAAGTTTATTTACAAAAAAAGAGTTAAACAATTATTTACCTAGTATGGAAATTTCATTTTTTATTAGAAGCTTAAAGGAGTCTAACTATTTATACGGTATTCTATTCAAATT
This sequence comes from Hydra vulgaris, assembly GCF_022113875.1. Lineage (NCBI taxonomy): Eukaryota > Metazoa > Cnidaria > Hydrozoa > Anthoathecata > Hydridae > Hydra > Hydra vulgaris. The sequence continues at coordinate 2,151,919 of NC_061163.1, read as the reverse complement.
TAATTAAAATTCTTGCTAAGAAATTATGACAACTTATGCGTATTCTATTGGTTTATTCTAAAGGGAATCCTTTTTGCTCACATTTTTGGTAAAGTTATTATAAAAGTTTTTTGGAATCATGCAGCTCATTTCACGCTTTGAATTTACTGATACAAGTCTATAATTGGAGATTTTGATTGATAGCTTTTTTTGTAAATTGAACATTCAATCAAGATCTAAGTACCAACTATATTTTTGCCATCAGCTGAAGACTACTGCTGCGACTGGTTCAATTCTCATTAGATGGGATATCTTCCATATGAAGTTCTGGTAAAAAGTTAAAAAGTCTAAATTATAAATAAAGTATTATGCAATATTTAAAAGATTTTTTTTTATTTCTTAAACAACCTGGATTGCAACAGTCAGCAGATTGCAGCAATGAGTAACTTTTCAGTAGTCAAAAAACTTAGAAACATGAAAGATTGACATAAAATTCGCCATGCTCCACCCCCGTGATCAAATTCAATTTGTGTTCAGATTCAAAAGTTCCATAGTCTGGTTGACAAAAGGCATTATCTTAAAGTAATATATACTCTTAGCCATTAATCGTGCGTGATAAACTGTACCGGTCTTAAGAATGCAGATTGGTATAATTTATGGATTCAAAAACAAAAGGGCTAACTCGGCTAATTTATAATAATTAGCTCCAGAGATGATTTTACGGGAGTGTGAGGGGGATGGGGGAGTGTTATATCCCACCCCCTATTTTCCAAAGAAGGTTATAGTCAGTTTTTTGAGGAACATAGGCGGGTATTTGAAACATTTCATCGGGTGAATTTTAATACTATAGTCTATTATCTATTTTTGTCAGCCTGATCTTAAGCAGTCGTGGCGCAGTGGTAGTGCACTTGCTTCAGAAACGTAAGTTCCGCCGAGCTCTTTGATAAGACCGTATGGACTTCTTCGAGCACCAAAAAAAAAAAAAATATATGTTTTCATCATTCTTCAATTTTCAATATTTCTTTTTGCCGTAGATTAAAACCTTTTAACTTTTTAACTCTAAAAAATAAACCTGACCATTCTTTAAAGTTCCATTTTTGGCAATTGTTATTAGCTGACTCTAACCAAGATCCACAGTTAGATTGATACTTAATGTGCGTGGTGACACAGTTTAAAATATCTTTTGGCAAACACATGTACTAAACTTGATAAACTTTCCATCAAAGTATAACTTGACTATTTTATTACTATTTTTAGTTTCATATTAAATATTTTGGGATTAAAATCATCCTTGTCCTTGTCAATTGTCCTTGTCAATTTACAGGATTAAAATCATTCTTTGATCCTTGTTAATAATATTGCTTTTCATTTGGAATGCTGTTGTTACAAAAAGTGGCAATTTACATTGATCACCTCCTACTTGTGTAATTAGCCTAATGTTGCTGTCATTTTGATGGATAAATTCACACCTAAACCAGTTTGCATGGTTTTCCGAATATTTAGTGACAGTAACAATCTGTCAATTTTTTAATGGTTCTTGAATTACGAGCGTATTCATTCTCATATTCAGATTCTTAGCTTGATTCTAAAAATAAAAACCCAGTTCTTAGCTACTCTAAATGCACAAGGGTTAGACTCAAATGATAAATTGGCAATTGGATCAAATGTAAACCTCTTTTTCTCCTCAATTTAATTTTTATTCTTCGCTCGTCAATGTGACTAATCATCATTTTTCTTTTTTCTGATCTTTAATTTTTTTTTTTTATCTTTTAGAAACGTAATTCCTCAAATTTGTTGAATAAAATTCTATCCTTGTCTGTTTTGATTGCTTTAATCAGACTAGTTTTTGTATTACTTAACACATTATTTAATTATAAAATATTAACTTGAATTCATTTGCGAATTATTTGGCAAATTAAAGTATTTTTTACTAGTTTAAGTTGGATAAAGAAGAAGGGCTAAAATATTGCATTTTATTAAAAATGAAGCTTTATGCAAAGGCATTAGAAGGTCTTTGAAATTTGGAAAGGGGATTGAATCAGCTATGGTAATGGGTTTTGATGTGGAAAAGACGGTGAGCTCTCTTTTTAATGACTTTTTAGGAGGGTAACTTTGAGCTTTTTTACTCGTTACTAGACCGGCAGGTCACATAGGCAGTCACAACCCTTTGTTTCATAATAGACATTTTTTAGATATTGCTTGATTGAGCTCGCGCTATATATATATATATATATATATATATATATATATATATATATATATATATATATATATATATATATACATATATATATATATATACATACATATATATATAAACATATATATATATATATATATATATATATATATATATATATATATATATGTATATATATATATATATATATATATATATATATATATATATATATATATATATATATATATATATACATATATATATATATATATATATATATATATATATATATATATATATATATATATATATATATATATATATACATATATATATATATACATATATATATATATATATATACATATATGTATATATATATATATATATATATATATATATATATATATATATATATATATATATATATATATATATATATATATATATATATATATATATATATATATATATATATGTATATTGCTTGATTGAGCTCGCGCTATATATATATATATATATATATATATATATATATATATATATATATATATATATATATATATATTCATGTATATATTCATATATATAAATATATATATAAACATATATATATATATATATATATAATATATATATATATATATATATATATATATATATATATATATATATATATATATATAACGATAACAATATATATTATGAAAAAAAGGCTATTATATTTCATGGATATTTAGAAATAATACTAGTACTAATCTAAAGTAAAAATAAATTGTACAATAATAGTAACAATATTAAAAAAATTATAAGGATGACAAAAGCAATGTTAACAATAGTATTTACATTAATAAATATAATCCATGTAATTTAATCTATGTAATTTTTATATATATATATATTAAACCATAACATTAAGTAATAATGATATGAATTATAGTAAAACAATATTATAATAATATTTATTTTACATAAAATAACATTAAAAGTAATAATAATAGTAACCCGCAATGTGCTTAACATTTTGCAAACAGTATCTATCCAACAAAAAGGCATAAAAACTGGTTTTAGTAATAGAGTTTAATGATTTAAAGTGAAGAGGTAAATTATTCAAAGATTATATGCATTGGTTTATGATTTATTGCCGTACTTAAACTAAACTATGATTTAGGAGATATAATTTAAGGTTACTAAAAGATGGAAGATGATAACAAGAACCTTTTTGTAGCAATAAAGAAATAACAGATTGAGAGAAGTAGGGTAACTTGTGCGTGATTCCAGACGAATAGATAATTTAATAAGTGAGCAAGAGCATGTAACTTTTTAATTTTGGATAGAATGATACTCTTGCAAGTATATTATCTAAATGTATTGTTTTTAGATTAGATATTCTTAAAAAACTATTGGTTTATGGGGTATTATATTAGTATACATATTAAAATGTTAGTAATATGTTTAAGAAATGAAATTAAGAAACTAAAAAAAAATGCTTATTATTACTATATATTTATTATTACTATATATTTATCTTTAGAAAAGTATATTGCTGATTTATTAGTTTTATTGTGCTGACTGGTTATATGAATCAGTGTTATCAAAGTTACTCATGTTGGAAGATCAGGCTATTCCATTTTTGAAAAAAGGAGGTGCTGAGTTTGGATACTACGAACGAGGGGGCTAATCCATTCATTACGAATTTAAAGAAAAAGAACTTAAACAGTATTCTTAAATCACACCATCAAAAACTAACAGAAAGTTGAAACCAACCGTGAGAAAAATAATATATTGCAACTATAGATTTAAAAAAAAAAAAAGTCTAAATAATGTACAAATATATATGTAAGAGGTATTAGACGAAAAATAAAAAAATAGAGAAGCAAAATATTACAAAATATACAAAAATTACCAAACACATTTTTTTCTTTGTTGATTGCATTTCAAACTTGATGTACTATAATTTATATTTTATAATTTTAAATAGTAGTATTATCAATAATAATAATTACTAGCAAAAAGTAACCCATAATATGGGTTACGGTCAGTCTGTTACATAACTAGTTTAAAGTGGCTGTTTTCCACAAATTAATGTTGCAAAACCTTTACTAATACCCTTTTAAAAAAACGTCTTTAAATTGAAAAAATTATTCCATCTGTAAAATTAACATAAAAAGTATGAGGAGGTAAAATAATTTACCAACTACTACCTTAACATTTACAATTAATACTTAACATTATTTGAGTAATTTACGACTGACATAAGTCATAACAGTGTAAAGCAGAAACATTTTCCTGGACATTCCTAAGTTCATCACATTACGTTTTTAGTTACTGACGCAAAATAATAACACTTCATCATGCTTTAAATTAACAAAAGTATCAACTAAATCCTTGTAATAATTTTTATAACATGAACTATTAAGATTAAGATAAAGTTAACTTATATTATACAGGAATCAATTTTTTGGAACCCCTTGATTAATTTTTCTTTAGAAAAGAAAATTGTTAACTTGAAACGTTAAATACACACAACTAAATAAATTTATCAAAAATAACTAAGTTTATTATAAATAACTAAGCACAAATATGTTTCAAACAAACAAAAATTAATTAACAATCAAACATTTGTATAACAAATTTGAAAAAATATGTAAACTCTGATTTTTTATATTGCATTAATGCATCATATAACAAACCTAAAATTGTAACAGATAAGTAGACATAAAAAATTGTAAACCAAACCGACTGGACCAGAGTCTTGTTAAGTCTGTTCAAAACAGACCATTTCTATATTATTTGTTTGGTCTGTTTATTTCATTAATTTTCAGTATACGGTAATTTTCTACCATCTACTAAAAGTTCATTATGTTGCTCGAAATTTAATTTTCCTAGATAATTTGACACTATTAAAGAAGTTCCTTCCCTCTGTTTGCTTTAATGGTGGCCAGAAGAGTAGAATTTGTTTAATTAAGAGTAATCAAGATTTTTGATGAAGACCTTTTACCAAAACAACAAAAAGTAAAACAATTATTTACATATATAAGAATGTTTTCTTTCTTTCCTCAAAGGTGTTGCAAACGCAGACTAAGCTAAATAATTTGTTAAACACATAAATAAAACTTAAGTAACTCGATATTTGACAAATGTTCCAAACAACAATATTCTCCATGTTTTTAAAGGTTTTTAGTTACAACCCCCCGTTTACAATGATCCCTAAAAATACGTACAACAAATTATTAGGCATAAAATTGATAAAATATAAAAAAAATTGAACTAATTGCATATATTTATATCTTTTTAACTAACAAAAATTTACAATTAAAGGAAATCAAGTTCTTTTTTTTATAAATTTTATAAATGCGTCATAACGTAAATCAAAAATAAAAGTAATGAAATTATGATATCATAAAAACAAAAAAAAACAAACAACAACAACAAAAACGAAAAACACCACATAAAAACTGAAAACCTATTTATAGTAACCTTTTTTAAAATTGCAGTTATTATAAACATTTATCGAAAATGTAACTGTAAAATCTGTTTCGAAGTAGAAAAGGATTAACAATACTAAAAAAATCAAACTAAGATATAAGTTGCATTTTCAGCAAAATGTTGTCTTGGCAAATAGTAAATAAATAAAAGCAGTAAGTTCCAATGATGAAACACTACATTTTATTTATTTTTAAAAATAGACACCAACGGGAAGGTGAGCCAAGCTGTCTATCAACACAAAACATCACAACAATAACATTACAACAATAACACATAAAAATAAAGTCTAGTGAAAATAACAAACTAAATTAAAATATGAAAGGCAAAATTAAAATAAACCAATTTAGTGTTAACTATATTTATCTTTTTACTAAACTTTAATAAAGTATATTTGTTTTTATATTCAATATTAGTTATTCCATTATTTCAAATTTAGGACATCAAAGCACCCTAGATTTAAAGATTAAGGTTGAATACTCTCTCATAAACATTACGCTAAACATTAACAGACTTTATTATGTGTTTCCAGAAAAATTAGAAAAAGGCTAGACAACACAACCTAGCTCTAAAGCAGTAACACCGCCTGACACTATATGCTGCCAAGTCACACCTCTGCTATAAGTACACCGCTTGGCTGGCAAGGTTATCAAACTTGTTCAACATAATACCAAGTCACACCACTTTGAAAACATGGAAACAACATAATTTAAAAATATATACAACTACAAACAAATATGACTTTATATAACACATATAAACACATTCTGTAACAATATTAAATGACAGATATATTTATCAAAAATTATTAAAAAAAATTATAATAATAATATAGTTATACATACAAAATGTGCTCACAAGCTTCAATAGTAACATTAAATATAACATTATTTATAAATTAGAAAATATAACATTATTTAAATAACACTTTTCCCCTACCATGCCTTGAATAGGATGTTTATCAATTTTGAAAAACAAACTATTAAACTCTTTAGTTCTTGGACATACAACATATGGCTGACCATGAGAAATACAACATATGGCTGACCATGAGACATACAACATATTGCTGACCATGAGAAAAACACGGCTTTTGAGATATGTTTTTTGTCTTTAAGTTTAATTTAGCGTTAGGTATTATATGGACGGTCCCTGAGGTAAAATACTTAAAACTAAAGAGATTTTATTTATTTTAATATTTGAACAACCAAGGGACAATTATATATAAATGTTCATTATCAATTTTAGTAGAGCTAGATTGTGTTGTATAGCCTTTTACTAATTATTCTGGAAACACATAATAAAGTCTGTAATTACATGAGTTTTATCAATTCTCCCAGTATTAATTCTCATTTAAGTCTCATCTAAGAGAGAAAGAGGAAGTGCTTCGAAAGCAGCGTGTTAAAAAAAGACATGCAATAAATAGTAACTGGTTTTATTATACTACCAATAAACAAAGTTATTTTTACCTTAACTAAAAGTTAATTTCCAGCATTTCTTAAAAAAGTTAAAACTTCTTTCGAACTGTTGACTAATGATTAATATAGTAAATTTCACAGCATATTAAATTTACAAAATTAAAACCATGTTTCAACAGTAAGCAAAATAATCAAGTGATGACAAAGGCAACTAAAAAAAAAGAACACAATTATTTTTAAGATTACAAGAAAAAAAAAAATTACTTATGTTTAAGATTACAAAAAATGCAAAAAAAAAATGTTTTTTTTTTTTAATGTATAATGACTTAACGATGTCTTGAATGGCTTTTAGTAAATAAATAAAAGCAAGTTCTAGTAATTAAACTACATAATAATCATTTTTAACAGCAGACACCAACATTAAGATTAGCCACAGGTAACAACATTACGCAAAAATTTATCAAAGATAATGCTATGTATTTTCAGAATTTTTATATTAAAGGCTAGACAACACTTAGACCTAAAGCAGTAACACTGCTTGACTGGTACAGTTGATAAATCTTGCTCTACACGTTTACCAAGTCACACTACTTTGAAATCATGGAAATGATATTATAAAAACATATATACTAACTTTAAACACAATATATTTTTTTGATGTTATATAGCATATAAAAACACCTCATTTAATAATCATATACACATTAGATAAAATACATTTCATACTATTATAAAAACACATTTATATAAACACATTAATAAAACAACTATATAAAATATATCACCACATACACATATTTATCAAAAACTTTTTAACTTTGAGCATAATATAAACATATATGCAAACTATAAACAAATATAACTTGAATACGGCAAACAAAAAATTTAAAAAGATTTATATATAAAGATCTTGTATTGGTTTTTATCCCAATTATTAAAAGCATGTGAAAGGATGAAACTACTTATAAATAACATTTAACGCTAGATACCATCTAAGAATTATAGTAATCTTTATTTTAAGTCTTTTTAAAAAAATTTTAAAAAGATTTTATATTATCTATAATTTTAAGCTAGTAAACATCATCTACTTAATGTCTACTTAAACATTTTAAACATTTTCATCTGTTTAACAACTGAATTATGATTAATCACATCTCTGGAAACATAAATTTTCTTTTAATTTAAAACTAAATAAATAAACAAATTATAAATAGAAATGCAAGGAAGAATAGAAGGCACAGTATGCTATATCAGTATTTAATATCATGCTAACAGGTAATACTTTTTTTCCCTTTACCCACCCCTGTTTATTAAATAATTATATTTTTCTTCGCCTTTTTTCCAAATATTTTAAAGAATTGATCAGAATATAATTCATTTTCTTGATTTGATGAGTAGCTCCTTAATAATCGTAAAATTATTGATTGTTATTTATTGATTTTAAACGAATCATTAGGGTAGTCTAAAATTATAAATTATTGAAATTAATTTATCAACAAAGCTGCGTTTGTTCCTATTAATATATAAGATATTGTAGCCAAATTTGAAGCAAATCTGATAATATTTATGGGTTGCTATAAATTTTGACTTTTTGAACACTATTATAAAAAATCAAAATATTTAAGTTTTCACTATTATTTAATATCAAATTTAAAAATTAAAGAAAGTAACAATTTAAGTCAGGTAAGTATGAATGCTTGCAAAGTACCTAATGAATACAGATCGTCTGTTCAATTTTCATTAAAGTATTTCAATGTTTCGTAATTTTTAAACAAAAATGTAATGTCAAGCAAGAATATTGTGAATATGTTGAAAAATGTATGTTTAGTAATCAACAATTTTCTCATCTTTCGCCAACATGGCTGCCTTGAATGAAGTAGGGTATAGTTGGCGGTGACGTTGAACAAAACGAAGTAGGAACGGCTTTTGTTCTTCATCCTTTGTATTCGATTCGTTGTACTGTCCAAATAATGCAATTCCACGTTCCGTGCTGTCATTAACAACTTTCATTCTTCTGACTCTATCTGCCAACTTCTAATATAATTCATTGTCTTCTCAATATTTAAGATCTTTTGAAATGAAGTTTTTGGCCTCTCCTCTACCTGTACTGCTCAACAACTCGAATAAACAATAAGTTCTCATAGTCACAAATGTCACTAGTCTGTTGAAGTCGGTATTCTTGGAATCAACTTTCTTCAGTGCAAGAGTTGTTTTAAGCAGTTAGAGGTTAACTACCATGGCCCTCTTCACATTCGATCAACCCCACTATCAAAAAATACCAGACCTTTAAGATGTTCTGAGAACAACCAAACGTGTCAAGAAAAATGCAGTAAAAGCTGCAAAGGCGATTTTGGAAGTGTTTCAACATTTGAGCATCATTAAACGGAGCATTTGCAACCAGTGGAGCTTTGTGGCAAAAACGTTCATAAATTAATGTCACAAACAGTGCAAGCTCTACTAGATCTTTTTTCTCTTGAACAGTCAGAGTTAGCTGATCTTGAAATAGTACCATTTTCAGAGCATAGATGGCCTCTGACATCCATCGAGCATGATGCATCGTTCCTGGAGCACGAAATGCTATCTCAACACCAACAGAGCTTCCCCCAAGGAAGACTAGACATAACCAAAGTAGTTCAAGATAATCTTCCCTCGGTTGCTTTTCGTCGATGGCTTTGGTGTAGAACGCTAATATTTTCTTTTGAAGGACTTTTATATCTCCAATAAACAGCTCATCTTTAGCTAAAGAGAATCTCGCTTGCTGAATATATGGCTACCTCTTTTGAAACTGTTTGATCAAGCCAACCTCTCCACCAAAGAGAGCTGTAAAGAAATTGATCAGAACAACCTTCAGAACATGTTGGCGGCAACCAATACTTACAAACTCACGACTAACTGCTTCCTCGCTTAGAACACATGCTCTTTTGTGAATACCTCTGTTGGATGATGTTGTGTCAAAGACTAAACCCTTAAGTTTGTCTCGAATTTTCCAATCATTCAAGATCTTTAAGCTAGCTGCTGCTTGTTCCACTCCTGTTCCTTTTACAATTTTTGGAACCACTAGCAATTTCTCCAAACCATTTCCAGTTACAATCACTGCAACGCGGCCTACAGTTTCTTTTGAACAAGTAATATCTGGAAGCAGTTTCCCATCCCAGTGTAGAAGCAACAAAAATTCGATGGAAAAATTGTCTTTGTCATTCTTATTAATGTGTTTAGAAGTAGACATTCGAGATCTTCTTGTACTTCGAGAAAGACTTAAATCTGCAACAGGATGTCCTAGTTCTTTAGCCACTGAAGCAACAACAAACATAGCTTTACGATATAGAAGGTTAACTCTGTCCAAAGCTCCAGCAACATCTGGGCATGACACAATAATTTTTCAGACGCTTTGGCTTTGGCGTAGAAGAAACAGATTACAATACAGAAGACAATCTCAAAACTCGGGTCATCATCGCTGTCTTGACTATCTTCTGAGCTGCTGATGTTGGCTGAGACAGGTCCACTGGAGTGTTGCTGTTTTGATAACCTTGCATCAAATGTTTGACTCAAGCCCTCTTTCTGGCTTCCTTTGCCAGTAGGTCCATATCAACTCCGGCCATGCTGCAGATGGTAATATCTTCTCTCTGCATTGCAAGAAATTACTTATCTTCAGCTATTGTTGTTTTCTCCATTTTCTCAAGTCAAAAAGCTCATAAAGTGTGTCCTTGAACATATGTTCTTTAATTCTACAGCATTCCAAGTCTGTAGCTCAATTCTTTTTTAGAACCTGATAGGAATCGTATAATTTCTAAAGTTTTCTTTCACCAGAATCAATTCTTTGTGTTGGGATTCTTGCCTTATTCCAAACAACAATCAGCACTTGAATTGTATGAAGAGAGCTCTACTTTGATGCTCTTCCAAATGATGAAAAAGGAAATCTCCATTTGTTGCCAATTTTGATGATGAGAGCTGCTTAGAATCCTTCCCAATGAACTATACCTCTCCAGAGCTTCTTGTAGTAACTGACATAAGTGGTGATAAATCTGTTGATATAAGAATATTAAGTATAAGAAAATAAAAATATTTGTTACCTGAAATAAATAAAAAAATCGTTATTAAGTGTTTATTAAAATACTGCAGACATTATATTTCAAATTGGGCACCAAATTATAAACAACTAAAAGTGAATTCATATAGCATCTGCTTTTTAGCAAGCATTAATTTATTTACCATTGTTTAAATAAATGTTCAATTATGCAAAAATTACACAAAAGTTTGTATAAATTCTTAAAAATTGAATATTGTCAAAAAAATGATGAAATCATAGTGACCTCTAAAACTGTTCAGATTGGTCCAATTTTTTGTATGGTTATTCTCTAAGCATAGTCGAACAAAATTAGATTTGTGGAGAGAATGTAGACATATTTTAAATTTTTACCACACAAATCTGAATAAAAGATATTATTAAAAATATAATAAAACTTATCAGAATTCGAATTTGAGAAAAATAAAAAGTATTTATTATAAGAACTTTTTTGTTTCTCAAATTCGAATTCTAATAAGTTTTATAACCTTTTCTCTTAAAATTTTATTCTTTACTTTTTCTATACTCATTTTTCTGTAGTGTTGTGTACTTATCTTCTTAATAATACTTTTATTGCTACTATTTTTTCATTATTATATATATATATATATATATATATATATATATATATATATATATATATATATATATATATATATATATATATATATATATATATATATATATATATATATATATATATATATATATATGTATATATATATATATATATATATATATATATATATACATATATATATATATATATATATATCAAGGGGCGAATTAAATGATCGCGAATTGAAAATTCGCGAAAAACTTCAATCATTTTGAATGGCAAATTTCGAAGATCGATTTTTGGATAATTATCTAATTTCAACATTTCATCCAAAGAATTATTTAAATATTTTATCAAATCAAATTTGATAAAATATAAGCGTTAAATAATAAAGTTTCTTGTTTATAAGATAGAAAACTTCTTATTCGAGAAAGGGCAAAGCACTTACTATTAGCTTTTTTGAATAGAGCTTTAATGTGATCACCAAACTTTAAATTATAAATTGAAACCCCAAGTAGCTTAACTTTTTCTGAAGCGAAAATCTTGTTGTCGCCAACCATTATAAATTGGCTGTTTGACCAAGTATGAGAAATTAAAATTTTTTTGGGTTTACGATCATGTAGTTTAAATTAAACTATTCAGTGGCGTTTAGTTTCGTTTTGCCATCGCTCTCTAAGTTATTATCACAAACATAAAAGTATTAACGTCAGCAAAACTGAAAATGTCAGAGTCTTTAATAAATAAAAAAGGTCGTTTATAAATATATTAAAGAATATTGGCCCGAAGATTGATCCTAAAAAGAAAGGAAATATCCCATTAGAAACGCTTTTATTTGTACATTTTTCGAGACTTTCTCTGAAAACTTATCATAGGACTTTAAAATATATGTTGGTATGTCGCTGCTAGTATTCTTATTAATTTTAATTGAACCAATAATTTTATAAATATCGTTTGGTGTAATTTTATGAAATTTAAAACTCGGAAATTTCATTTCAAATTTTTTCTTTATAATTTTGATACTCGGATGGTTTAAATAACTCTCAACAGCCGTCTTAACAGAGTATTGCGAAATTTTTGAATGTTGAGAGATCTAACCATCATTATTAACATAGGAAGAGACGTTTATGAAAAAATAGTTAAAAATATTTGAAACTAAATTGCTGTCAAAAATCACTTCACCATTTTTTACTAAAGTTATGCGTTGATTGGAATTACCTGACTTACTTGAAAGAAATGGTTCACATAATCTCTAAAGCGAGGTATTGGTTGTCGTGTGCAAATTGATGCATCCAAAATACGTTCGCTTAATTTTCCAATTAAGGTTAATCATAATTTCTCTTTATTTTTTATATAATAAGAAAAAAATTTCAGATTTATCAGCCTGATATTTATTTTTTAAATATGAAAGAAGCATAACTGCTTTTCTAAATGGTTTAGTGACAAATGTCATTTCCTCTGAGGATTTTAGTCTTTAATGGTGCATGTAAATTCAAAATTTTTCTAAATATTGCATTAAAACTTACAAATATCTTGACAAGATTTTAAATTATTATTAAGTTTTTCAGAGAAAATATCGCGAGAGAAGATTTTGAAGGATCTGTATAATAGTTTTTTGGGTGGTAGCTTGCAAAAAGTTGATCTTAACATTGTATAAACAAGCTGGCAATGATCACTCACACCCGTACAAACAACATTGGTATGTTGGAAACAAAACTTTCTGTTTGTAAGGATAAAAACGGTACAAGATGGGTTTATAACCGATTTAAAACAAGTTGGTAATTGTAATAAATTACTGCATTGGTAGAGTTCTAAGAATTCATTCATTGAACTACTATGCTGTTCTAAATTAAAATCGCCTATTATAATAAAGTCGCCTAATATAATAAAGTCGCCTATTATAATAAAAGGATTGTAAATAAAAGTCAAGCACTTTTTTATGGTGAATGAAGAAATAATCATTTATCTGAGATGGAGGCTTATTATTAGCTAATATTTGCCATTTTTGATTAATTAATATAATTTCAAAAGGTACGATTTGCACATTATTAAGTATAACAACTTTATTTAAGCTTCTTGAAGGGATGTTTTCAATAATATATTCAAGAAGACTTAGATGAGAAATGTCAAGACGGTAAGAAGTTTTATAACCTGTTAATAAGAACTGATTGGTTAAAAATGATTTGTCTAGCTTTGTTTACCCAATAATAAAAACATCAACAGTTTTATTAATAAAGGAAGTAATGTCCGTAAATTTATTTCGTATAGAATTTACGTTGATGAATGTTATACTTACATTATTTGGGAATTTTAACCTAAGTTTCTCCAAAACAAACTTATGACCAATTTCTTCTTTGGGATTATACAAGGTTGTTTGGTGATCATTTTGCTTATGGGAGTTAAAGATGTCAAGGAGACTTAAGATATGCAATAAAAAGACTTAAGATATGCAATAAAATTCATAGTTAATCTACTCGTTCCTCGCGTGTTTAAATGTAGACCCTGCAGCCCAAGGTGTTCTTTTGTTAAACTTTAGTTATCAATGTTTAAATAATTGGATCTTTTTATCTTTTCGGCTAAGTGTTTGGATGACAACTGAGCTTTAGCATTATCGTAGCGGCAAATCGTCGTTGATAGAATAACTAAGCAGGAGGGATTTAGGATTGATATTTGTGATACGGGATCATTCAGTTTTTTCATAGCATTTTCCGATGAGTCATTTATGCAGTTGTTTGTTTCAATATGGAGAATTAGTTTAGCAGGTTCTTTTCTCAGAAGCAGGATTAAATTAAAATGCATGTCTTCAATAGATGCACTATTAAAAACTGGAACAAAAAAAATAACAATGCAGGAAACGCGTAACAAAAAAGCAGCATTGAGATCTAAGGATGATGATAAAACATTGGAAGTTATCATAGACTGCTCTACTTGATAGAATTCCACGTTGGACATGTTAAAGCGATTAGTGAAGCTACTTTGGGTGATTCGAGCTGTGCTCTCTGACCGAAATTTTATAACAAAAAGAAATACGTCAACACTTCAAATGACGGATGAGAACTGGTTGCTTGTCGAGCCATTATACCAATTATGAAACCACTAAAGCAGTTGAAAACTATTTTATCTGATCAAAAATATCCTTCGTTGTCAATAGTTTATCCACTGTTGTTTGTTGTTCTAAAAAATGTTTGAGCAGCAAAAACAGACGAATGCAAAGTTGCCGATAATTGCAGAAATGTCATTGCTACTGAAATAACAAAGCGATATTATCCGAAAGGGTTCAGGGTACTACCTGGACCAAAAGCATCTGTATTAAATCCATGTTATAAGCTTTGAAAATTTTTTGAAGACCCTATTCGAAATAAAACATACTTCGCCATTAGAGCTGAAATGGAAATTATTGTTATCCCAGTATTGGAAGAAAATAGAGAAGTAATAGCAGAAGAACAGATGCTAAAGCGAGCAAGCAATCATTAAGAACCGGACTTACCAAAAGAGAATATTCTAAATTAACTAGGATTACTGTGCACAGCCGACGAAGGATTTGGATATATGAATAAATTGGCGTCTTACCTTTCGGAAACACCATAGGCTGTCAACGGAAATATCTTAGAGTTTTGGCAAGATGACACCAAACGTTACCCAAACCTTTCTATTTTGGGTTTGCAAGTACATGTGCATACCTGCAACTTCAGTACCAGCAGAATGCTGGCACCCCAAACAGTAGACATTTTAGTTTTTCTTATCATTATTAACATAGGAAGAGACGTTTACGAAAAAATAGTTAAAAATATTTGAAATTAAATTGCTGTCAAAAATCATTTCACCATTTTTTCACTTCACCGTAATTAGAAGATTTGTAACCTGGACACTTAATGTAAAATAAAGTCTAGATTTAAGTGAAATTTTAAATGAATGACATCATTGATAGAGATGTTTTTGTTGTTTTTTACTTTTTATAAGTACAACTTTTATAAAATATATCGTTTTTTAAGGGGTACCCGGGTACCTGCCCGTTCGTTCAACGGGCCGGTACCCAGGTACCCCTTAAAGCATTTTTGCAGTTTTTGACAGCCTTGCCAACAAATATTAATGTTTTTGACATATCGAAAAGAAAAAAAACACTAAACGCAGTTAGGGGTTGTCTATAAAGTACGTACGCTTCTTTTTTTTTGCAATTCGCAATACGCTTTTTTGAGTAACCTCTACATCCCTAAAAGTAGTTATGCTTTTAACCTACCAACTTAACATTTTATGATGTTTTTTTTAATTTAGTGTCTCCATACTTTTATAATTGACCTACTGCCCCCTTATCTCAAAAACGTCAATGGCCTCAAAAACCTCCTCTTCCTCTCCGAGTGAACTTTATGGACAATCCCTTATAAAAACATTAACTTTTTTGACTACAATTTAGTAGAAACGGCTTATTACAATGTTCAAATATGCTCTTAATTCTTCATTATCTTATTACTAAATTATAGAAAATTTTGCCTTGATTTTAGCGGACCATTTTTATGAAACAAAATAGTTTTAAAAAATTTTTCTCAAGTTTTTATTCAAGAATGTAACTACAACTCATTCAAACGAAAACTTAAAGAATTAATTTTTACAATTGATGATTTGGTAATATACTTTTAAAATATATATATATATATATATATATATATATATATATATATATATATATATATATATATATATACATATATATATATATACTTTTTTTTTTGTATATCCCATTTTTACCTTCTATTAATCAAAAAACTTTTAAAAATTAATATATATACTAAGACTTTTATACAACTTTATTTCGGATATATAGTATATACATCAGATTTAAATAATTTCAACGGACTTTTCTGAAAAGAAAAAATTTGTAATTATTTTGTTTATCTTTTACCAATATTTCGAGAAATTATCACGTTTATGTTAGCTGTTCACGGCAACAAGACCTAACGGTCCTTAACGAAACCCCGCGTTTTTTTATTTTTTATCGATCAAATTTTATGAATTTTTTATTGTCATTTACTTATTTTGTAAATTCATTTACATTATTTTGTAAAGTCATTTACTATAATTTATTAAACTTTATACTATATAATAACATGTTTAAAATTAAACAAAAATCAAAAAGAAAAAAAAAAAAAAAAAAAGAGCTAAAGATATTTACATAAATATTCTAAATTTTTCATGCCCGTATAAATTATCGTAGTTCTTAAAACCAGTGCCGGATTAGGACTTGCAAGGTCTGGGGATATTTTTGAGCAGGTCGGCATATTTTATTAAAGTGACGAAAAAACCTCACAAAAATAAAACATTTTTTTGAAAATCCGCGCTCTTAAATCTGCGTAACATCATCGTTATCGCTTCCCATAATCCGAGATCTGGTCTAAATTTTCCTTCTTTAATTTTTAAATAATAAAAACATTTACTCAAAAAACCTGTAAAAATAACTAAATTATTCCTTTCAAATAGTCCAACCTTTCTGCCTCCCATGGGTATATGCGCCTTCTGCTCGCTGCCATGTTTCAACTTTGTCTGAATTCTAAACTTTACATTTTTGC
The DNA here is from genome assembly GCF_022113875.1 of Hydra vulgaris. Lineage (NCBI taxonomy): Eukaryota > Metazoa > Cnidaria > Hydrozoa > Anthoathecata > Hydridae > Hydra > Hydra vulgaris. The sequence goes on along the minus strand of NC_061163.1, from coordinate 2,134,674 downwards.
ATTACTGTTGTAAAAGACTCTTTCAAAGTTATTGTAGAATATAAGTAAATATACTTACTTATTTTATGAAGATTAAGGGAGAAAGGGTCAACTTTGAATGAGGCAGCTTTGAAAAAATTTATTTGTGAACAGCGCATGTATTTAAAATAAGTACCATTAATTATTTTATGAAGACAATACTTATCCTCACAACTGTCACTTGAATATGTTGCCGTTTGATATAGAATGGAAAAAATAGACATTTGTTTTGTTTTCGAGTGCAAATTTCAAACATTTGGATAAAATGTTGTAAGACTTTCCTGATTTTTAACAAGTGTTGAACCTAATGTTATTTTTTGTATAGAATATTTTATTCTATTTACAATGAAGCAAAACATTGCATTTAAAAATGTTATTTTGTTTCCATAAATAGTCATTTACTCTCTAAGACGTCATTGGAGCTCTTTTGAAAAAAAAAGAGCGGGGCACCTTTGAATCATTTAATGCATTGTTTTAACTTTCCGCACTTTATTGCTTTATTATTTATGGACTGAATTTTGGTAAAAATGGTTTGAAATTATAAAAAAAAGAGTGTTATTGAAGTCATAGAGGAAAATGTTAATAATGTTCTCCAAGTTGCAAATGGATTAATGAAGCCAAACGAAGCTGCTATAACCTATAATTTAAAAGATAATACTTTGCATTACAGAATAAAGAAGTATAAAATCATTATCCAAGACAGTGTTAGGTTTTACAAGTAAATATACAGTCGCAAAAGTATTTAATGAAGATGAGGAAATAATGTTGAAAGTCTATCTGATAAAAAAGCTCTAAAATTAACTATGGTTTGACATATAAACAAGAACAAAAATTAGCATTTCATTATGCAATAAAACTTTGCAAATGTCCAAGTAAATGGATAAAAAATAAACAATTTGGTGTAGAGTGGTTGAAAGGCTTCATGAAACGCCACCAAGAACCAACTTTCACTTCGAAATCCGGAAAATACAAGTTTGTCTTGCTCAACTTGTTTTAATGAGCACAATGTAAATCAGTGTTTTGATAACTATAAAAAAGTATTAAAAAAAATCATTTCACTCCTGATAGAATTTATAATATCAATCAAGTACTGTCTATTTCTCAGAATGATTGGCTTGTACGCAATCCGGGGAAAACAATAACAATACACGATTTAGTTTGCATAGTGACACCAGCATATACTACAACATATATTGCCAGGAATATTGTTGCAGGTTTTTCCACACCTGGAATACATCTTTTTTCCCGCCTTGCTTTTTGTAATGACAACTTTCAAAGTGCTGAAGTAACTAATTGTCCTCTGACAGAAACATTCAGTAAAGCTACTTCTGATAATCAAATTCTGAATAAACCTGAGGGCATAGTTATGCAAAAAGAAGACTGTAACATTGACTATGATGAGCAAACAAATATACGTAATGCCTTACACAATAACACCTGAATCAGTAAGACCATAACAAAAAGCTCTACCTCGTAAAAAAAATAATTAAGGAAGAAAAAGTGGGAAATCTAAGATTCTTACTGAGACCCCAGAAAAAGAAGAAAAAAAAAAATTTATCTTTTACGCAAGAAAAATTGAAACCTCATTAGGAATTTCAAAGCAAAAAACTTCTAAAATTAGATCTATATATACTGCCAATTATCAGTACTTTGGCATCATTAGCGTATATTTTACAAAGACTTTTGTTACTGATATACCAAACACGGAGCCTTATGGAACTCTGATGGTGACATTCTCACACTTAAGCGTCATGTCACTAAGTATCCCAGTGAAAAAGCGCACATGGGAGACGTATGGTTTTTTGCCATATGAAACGCATGTGGAAAAAATTATTTTGTCAAACAAAAGTAGATTATTTAATAAAAGATTACACTATTTACTACCAAAAAAATGTGTGAAAGAGCTTCAAATATAAATGTGTGAAAGAGCTTCAAATATAAAAGTGTGAAAGAGCTTCAACGATATTTTAAAAGTCGCTATAGCTTAATTTAAAAATAATCGTTGAAGATTTAATTTTTTTCTCACTTTATCCCATTTGGTATTAAATATGTGTGAGATTTAAGATAAAAATTGATGTAATATATTCCACTCACAGCCTAGATAGAATTTAACTTGAAAGATTAACCAAAATTCTCCAATCAAAAAACGTGTTGCAAAATAAATTTATTTTCAAAGAAATAATAATACATTTAAGACAAATAATAAAAATATGATATTCTTTTTTCGTATTTGAATGTCGCTGTTGGTATTTAAATGTCGCTTTTGTCTCTTAAGTTTGTGAAGTAAATCGCCTCGTCTCGTTCAACACCATTGTTTGCAGTATCTTTTAGCGTTTAAACATTTTTTGAAAATAATAAAGTAAATATTATTGAGTTCATAATAACTATGATCAAACAAATAAAAAATGAAATTTCTTAAATTTTAATTTTTGCTTATAAGCATATATTATAATACAGATCAAAATATATTAGATCTAAATGACTTCAATCTAAAGTTTATTTCATGTTTAATACTGAATAATGAAAACCTAACTTGAGATTTCTCAATTGCAAATTGTTAAATCACATTAGTTTATCATTTATAAATAAAATAAATTATTCTAAAAATTGTTAGAATGACACTAAAAAAAAAAAATTAAAATATTTATAGTATAGTGAATTTATTGGAGAAAACATATTGATCATATAAGCACAAAAATTTCCAAAAATATTGGCATTTTATACAAAGCCCGAAATTATCTAAACAAAAAAAACTTAACCCAACTCTATTATTCATTTATATATAACTATATAAATTATGCAATCATCGCCTGGGGAAGTACGGATAAAAGTAAATTACAACATCTTTATCGCCGTCAGAAAAATGCAATCCGTGTAGTTAATTATGCGGATCACTTTTCACATTCAAAATATTTTTTTGTTTATATGAAGGTTCTAGATGTTTATAAACTAAACATATTTAATGTCTTATGTTTTACTTTTATATAGAAAAACGATTTATCTTTATTGTTTTTAACGACCTTTTTTCTTTAAAACCAATAAATAAATACACATTAAGAAATAATAGTTTTTTAAATGAACCTTTTTGTAGAACTAAGTTCAATCAATTTTGTATTGCATATCGTACACCCCATCTTTAGAATAAAATAGAATTACCAAATTTTGATCATTCTATTACTCTTCCTGTTTTTAAAATTTAGTTAAAAAAATTCATCCTCTCTATGGACAACATTCTTAAATTCTATTAAAAATGTATGTGAAATGTATTTGTTAAATCTTCAACTTATTATATATTAAGATGTGTTGTATTTTGCATAATGTAAATACGTTAAACTTTCTATATATATATATATATATATATATATATATATATATATATATATATATATATATATATATATATATATATATATATATATATATATATATATATATATATATATATATATATATATATATATATATATATATATATATATATATATATATATATATACATATATATATTTATATATATATATATATATATATATATATATATATATATATATATATATATATATATATATATATATATATATATATATATATATATATATATATATATATATATATATATATATATATATATATATATATATATATATATATGTATATATATATATATATATATATATATATATATATATATGTTATAAATAAATATTTTTACTTTTTAAGGTTCTGATGATAAAATCCTTATGATCTTCTTTCGGAAACCTAGTTTTATATTGTTACACTCTAAGAAAAAATCCGTTATATACAACGAATTGTATCTGTCGCTATTGCACTAACAAGAAATCCGTTAAGTTGACGAATTAAAATTTTAACGAATTGAAGTCCGTTAGGAATAGTACTTTGAATTTACGAATTTATTTCGTTAGTGCAACGAATAATCCGTTAAAATTAAGGAGTTATTACACTAGACAGCAAATTTTCCGCGGTTATTATTCCTATGAAATAAATGTGTTAATAAGTTATTTTAGTGATTATTTCGTTAAAATCACTAAAATCTAAAATTAGAGAGGCCAGAATTGTGACTTCATAACCAAATAATCCTTATACTTGTTAATGTTTACATTTTTATTTAATTGCATTATTTTATTTCGATATTCTACATTAAAACGTTTTAACCAAAAATTGAAAACTAATCAAATATTTAAATATTTAATCCAATATACTTTAAATTACAATGAAAATACTTGCAACATTTTTTTAACACACTATACTCAAGCTAGTACATTTATATAAAAAAACACACATATATATATATATTAGATGTTTAAAATAAACCAATGCTAAGATAGTTTTTAGTTACTAGTTTTGGTTTGGTTGGTTTAAATAGGTTTTGGTTTTAAATATTGTTGTTACTCGTACACAGGTTCGCACTTTAATTGGACACCATGCTCTCAACTCCTTAAAGATTAATATAAAATAAAATAAGGAAAATATGGAAACATAATAACATACCTAGTATAAAACCAAAATAAAATGTTACTGATAGCACTATAGAAAATGTTTTTGATAATTCATTATATATAAATTTTTATTCTAAATTTTGTTATTTTAATTATCTCTGATATCGTTTTTTAAAGATAAAGTTAAATGGAACAAGTAAATTATATCTTTATTAAAATGCAAATTGAAAAAAAAGTATAAGATTACCTTGGCATTATCTGATAACTGAAAGACTCTATACATTTCACATACATCAATACCTATAAGGAGCAAAAAATAAAATCTCTAACCTTTTAAAAACTATGATAAATCAAAACAAGATTAAATATGCAGACCAAAATAAACGCAAGTAACTATATAAAAAAAATTAATTTTACAACTTATTTAAACTTACAGTGTCATACCACTTGTCACATGTTTAAAATAGCTAATTCTAAAATAATAGTAAATATAAAATATAGTAGAATAATAGTTAAAAACGTGTGATATAAAGTTAGTCTTGACCAAACTAAAAAAAAATGCATGCCAAAAGAAATGCAAGTTAAAATACAATTTTTTTTAATTTACTAATTCAAACTTACAGTGGGATATCACATGCCACGTGTCTAAAATAGTAAATTTTAAAATAATATAAACACGCCAGATATAAACTTATTATTATTATTATTATTATTATTATTATTATTATTAATAGTTGAAACTCAACAAAATATATATGCACGCCAATAAAAATGCAAGTTACAATATAAATTTTACAGCCAATTTAAACTTACAGTATGACAGCTTATACCAAGTGTCTAAAATAGCAAATTCTAAAATAATATAAACAAGCCATACACAAACTTAGTTGTAATCTAATTACATAAACATGAACGTCAAAAGAAATGCAAGTTAAAATATAATTTTTTTTTAAATATACTAATTCAAACTTACAGTGGGATACCACATGCCACGTGTCTAAAACAGTAAATTCTAAAATAATACAAACACATCAGATATAAACTGAGATTAAACTCAACTAAATAAATATGCAAGTTACAATATAAATTCTACAAACAATTTAAACCTAAAATGTGACACTAAATGCCGTGCCTCTAAAGCAGCAAATTCTAAGATAGTATAAATAAATAAACAAATATATAATATGAATGTTAAAAGAAAAAGAAGTTCCAATATAATTTTTTTAATTTTACAACTTGTTTTAACTTACAGCGGGATAACAAATGCCATGTGTCTAAAACAAAAAATTCTAAAATAACATAAACACACCAGTATAATCTTAGTTTATGATATTGGATGCCACATGTTTAATTTGGAAATTAATAAAAATTGCAATTTATAAAAGCATATTAACTAGCCATGTAAACTTAGCTGTAACTAACCTAAATAAATATACCTATCAAAGATGTTAACATTTTTAATTTTACAACTGATTTAAACTAATATGGTATGTTACTAGATGTCATATGTCTAAAATATAAAGTTAAACAAGACTATAAATAATCCATTTAGTCTATATTATAGAAATAATTGTTCAACTAACCCTTTACTACTAGTAAAGGATTAGTTGAACTTTTATTTCTATAATATAGACTATATGGATTGCATATATTCTTGCATAATTTTCTAGATTTAGACATGTAGTAACCTTATATTATATGTATTAACTTACCATATATGTTATTATATATTATTTAGTAATACTAATGGCTTTTAATTTAAAATAAAATAAACCTTATTATTAAATTTTCTGTATAAAGCTTTATATAGAAAATTATTTTAAATAAAATTTTTTTATACTGAAAATTTTTTTTTTGACCGATTAGAATATTTAATCCGTTGAATTAACGAAATTACAAAGAATCCGAAAATAGTCCGTTAATTTTCTGGTTTTTGGTAACGAATTAATCCGTTAATTTGACAAAAAAGCGCAATCCGTTACTTTTTTTAACGGACTGTTTTTAGAGTGTAGTACGACTTAAATGTATTACGACTTATGATTATGTATTACGACTTATAATTTTTGTAACACGACTAACATTGTATACTGAAAAAAAAAGAAAAAAGAAAATATATTAAATGATTTTTGATTAAATTATCAGCTCTTTTACTTATATTTATATTTACTAGCCCATCCCGTTTAGACCCTGATGAACAAGTTTTAACGCACAGTGTCTCAAAATATTGCCAAGGTAATATTTTCTTAATAAAAAAATTTCACTTTTTTTATTGGATGACTCATTGCTCCTACATCGAGTTTGGATTTTGGATTTGGTAGCAATCTATCAATAAAAAAAAAAAAAACTTAAATCTTTTATCTCAAAAAAACAAACAAAACAAGTTGCCAAAATTGGTCCGAAAATATTTTTATGCAAAATCAGTTTCATAATGGGATTAAAAAGACATCCAAAATATTAGCTTTAAAGATCCAAAATATTACCTTTAATAAAGAATGAACCGTCAAATGAAAAATGCTGTAATTATTCTACAATAAATTCTAGGATTTAAAATATGTCACTCGGAGAACGATTGGCTCGTTTTGCTGCTATTATTAGATTTTTTATAAATTCTATAAATCGGATCAAATTCGTGAATTGATTTGTCATAAACGCTAAATTTTACAAAATTCAAAATAAGTTTTATGAATATTATATAAAAATTTAAAACAAATGTTTCAAATGTTTATAAATCTTTTTTGGGAGTAGTTAAAAAAAAAAAACATTCTCAAATTATAAGTTAAAAATTATAAGTAAAAGATTTTAGATTTAGAATTGGTTTTAATGAATATTCAAAATACAGCCGAAGTATATATTAACCTTGAATTAGAGAGAATGACAGGACGGCACAATTAAATTATTTCCCCAAACTAATTATAAAGAAACTTGACATTTAAATAAAGCAAAAAAGTAGAAATATTTATAATTATTTTTTTGCAAAATTTTTTTTCGATATAGGTATGAACATTAGGATACATCACATTAAATTTTTTTGAAAATGACATCTGGGTAATGATATTAGTGACTTTTGGGTAATGATATTAGTGACATCTGGGTAGTGATATTATTATAAGGTAGGTTAAGCAATTTTTAGCCATAAAATTAACAGTTATTTTTTTCGTGTGTAAAAAATAACTAGAAAAATGTAAAAAAGCGATAAAAAAAAGCAACTTTTGCTTAAAAAATCAACAAATCTTTACTAATGTCTTCTTAATTTTTAATTATACAACTTTTAATAAGTTCATTTGTAATTGTAATCAATTATAAAACACAGTTACTTAGAACTTGATACTTGCTTTATGTTAGTAGTGAATTTAATTATTATTATTATTGTTTCATTTTTTTAACACAATGTAATTTACAATGTAAAAAGAAAAATCAGAAATGTATTTCACAGAATTTTTTCCTCCAGAGTTTTTTTTAAAATTTCTCTTTATTCTTTTGCGTTCCTGCACTCTATTGCATACTTTTTATTTTGAATTAAATTTTGAAAATTTAACATCTGAAAACGGCATAGGTCCTGGATATTGCTTACAAACAAATGTTGAAATAAAGGGTGTTTCAGTTGTGATAAGAAAATGCCTACAGTTGTTTTATTATTAAGAAGACGAAGGAACAAGTTTAATTTATTTTGTTAAATACTTTTTGAAATTTCCAGAACTTTAAATAAAGTTCTAACTGCATTTTGAATCATTTAAAAGCAATTTTAGCGCACTCCTTACAATTACATCTACCTTTTTCATCAAAGCAGAATTATTTTCACAAAGCTCCATATATATATATATATATATATATATATATATATATATATATATATATATATATATATATATATATATATATATATATATATATATATATATATATATATATATATATATATATATATATATATATATATATATATATATATATATATATATATATATATATATATGTATATATATATATATATATATATATATACATATATATATATATATATATATATATATATATAAATAAATATATATATATATATATATATATATATATATATATATATATATATATATATATATATATATATATATATATATATATATATGCAGTATTGGACAAAACATTTGCAACCAACATTGAACAATACTAAAAAGTGTTCCTAATTTTACATGTCTTAAAAACGAAACGAACTATGCTACCACAGAAAACAGTTCAGGAGTCTGGAGTCATAGGATGCCATGGCATGAGCAATCAGCTGACAGTTGACAGCACGTAGGCAGAATTTCATTGACAAGTGCCATTTTGCAGCGGACAAAACAAGTGCAACTTTTTTGGTTTGTTTCATTTTCTTAAGTCTGGTCCGTGTCAACGTCACGGATGTTTTTTAATATTTAAAGGATGTATCCAGAAGTTTCCGGAAGTTGCCAGAAGCATGCAGACGCTTCCAGAAGTTTCCAGATGAAGCATCTGGAAGCATCCAGAAGCATCCAGACGCATCCAAAAGCTTCCAGAAGCATTGAAAAGAAGCATCTAGAATCTTCCAGAACAGGTTCACACAAGTTCATTTTATTATATAAGAGACATGTAAACCGACATGTAACTCAGTCAGTATATAAAAGTCAATCAGTTAGTATTATCAAGATAGTTTATCGAAGTGAGTTTTATCAAAGTGTTTTATCAAAGAACATCAATACAAAAAGTGAAATACAACAAATGTTTCATTACATCAATACAAGCCACATCCAACCAAGACGCTGTGTTCCACAGAGCATATTTGTATCGTCACAAGGTGAATGTAACACGGTAGGCCTTGATAAGCGTGATTATTCATTTTTATTATTTTTATGACTTCAAGTGCAAAAATGGCTCCCGATAGTCTTGGATTGGAACTAAGAAAGGAAATTATTGGCAATTACGTAAGTGGAATGTCACAAAAAAGTATTTGTGACAAATATCGCGTGAAAAAATAGACCGTATCAAGACTATGTTCCAAATATCATTCTACGGGGAAGTTGGCAGCAGATAACAAAGGTGGAAGACCGCGTTCCATCACTTCTAGAGAGGATTCTATGATTTTCAGATCCATCAAGAAAGATCACTGGATATCATCAGTCAAGATAGAAAAGCAATTAGAGCTGCTTGTATCGGACAGAACAATCAGACAACGTCCGTTGAAGCCGGATTGTTTTCTCGACGCCCTGCAAACAAACTGCTGATTTCACTAAAGAACCAGAAAAAAAGACTCGTGTTTGCTACATCTCTGAAATGTGCAGAAATGGCGAACTGTCCTGTTCAGTGATAAATTGATGTTTAATATCATTGGGAGCGATAGCATTTGCCGTGTACGTCAACCGGCCGGAAAACGCTACAATTAACGTTAATGCCATAAGACCGTAAAGCATGATGGAAGCAATGAAATGGTCTGGGGGTGTTTTTCGGCTTACGGTCTAGGTCCATACATTGAATCGATGGAATAATGGACCGTTTTATGTATAAAAATATCCTGAAATATGTTATATTACCTCATGCTGAATGGAATATGCCAATAAAATGGGTTTTTCAGCAGTGTTTTTCGGCTTACGGTCTAGGTCCATACATTGAATCGATGGAATAATGGACCGTTTTATGTATAAAAATATCCTGAAATATGTTATATTACCTCATGCTGAATGGAATATGCCAATAAAATGGGTTTTTCAGCAAGACAACAATCCGAAACACACTGCAAAAGTAGTCAAGCAGTGGTTTCAAGGCAACCACCTGTCGGTAATGGATTGGCCGCCTCAATCTCCGGATTTCAACCCTATTATGAACCTGTGGGAGATCGTCAACCGCAGAATTAATTTTTATGGTGTTTGTAATAAGGAACAACGTTTCATTGATCACCTGACTGAATCTATGCCACGAAGATGCAAGGCTGTGATCGACAACAAAGGGTTCGCCACGAAATATTGATAGCGAAATACAGCTTGGTCAACATTTTGTGGAGTTGCACTTGTTTTGTCTAGAAGGAAACCAACTTTTTTTAATACTTTTGATTAATTTATTAATTTTCGTGTACAAATAATGAACTTTGTGATGAATAAAACTTGAAGAACGTTGTCTCTACAAGTTACATAGTTATTTCTCTAAATTGAAAAAATGCAGCATTTTTATATAAAGAAACTAATTTAGCATTATTTGGTTGCACTAGTTTTGTGTGATATATATATATATATATATATATATATATATATATATATATATATATATATATATATATATATATATATATATATATATATATATATATATATATATATATATATATATATATATATATATATATATATATATATATATATATATATATATATATATATATATATATATATATTAAAAAGTCAGTTTTTTTCGATATTTATCTTAATACAATTAAAATTAATGTATATAAATTGCATGTTTTTATCAGCTTTTTAAGACCAGAGAGGGTAGAGCTTAGATATTATCCGCATATGCTACCACGCCAATAAAGTTACCGTATATAGATGTGTCTTAAATACCTTGATTCTTAATAGATTCAAAAAGACTTTCAGTGTAAATGTTGTAGAGATAAGTGAAAGAATCGATCCTTGTCTTACTCCTTGTTTTAGAAAAAAGAGACTGGTTTACACTTTGATATGAGACTACTATTATTATGTAACGAAGTAATAGTATTAACAATACTGAGTGGTAATTTTTTATCAAAATGTAATTTATCAAATAGGATGTTCCAGTTACAGCTATCAAAAGCTTTTACTACATCTAAAGAGCATAGGGACACAGGGAAATTGCTGCTGTTGTATTTTTTAATTGTTTCGGTAATTAGAAATTCAGCATGTAGCGCTGAACAGTTAGCATTGAATCCAAATTGTAGGAGGTGAGTATTTCTAATATCCGGACAGATAATGAGGATTAGGCATTTTAGAACCTTTGTTAAAATATAATGCTAATATCGCAATATTTGCTCGAGCTATCAAAAGATTTTTCGTACGATTTAACGAGGGGTATAATAATTGACGTCGACATTGATATTGGTATCCATCAATAATTAATGGAATAATTAAAAAATTTGACGAGCCATTTTGTTAAAATATCGCAATTTGCGTATTTCAAATGTTCTGCTGAGATTTCAAAAGAGTCAGAAGATTGTTTTAACTTTAGGTTAGAAATAGCCCTAATTATATTTTCTTCAGTTATCTTAACATCATCATATTTTATACAGGGAGGAATTCTCTAATGATTTTTATTAAGATGTGTTATTTTGAAGTACCAAGTACTCTTTCTAGTGGTTTGCGAATTCTGAAATAATAGTTTTTGTGTCTTTTTTATTATTTATGGTAAATAACTTAAGCATTTAAAAAATTTTTTGGTCTACTTATTGATTTATCTTCTACTGCTGCACCTGCAATCGTATTTGCTTTCCTTCAAGATTTGATCGAATCAAATTACGTGACTCTAAAATGGATAGTTTTAGCATAAGATCCTAAAAAAATTTAGAGCGCAAGACAAGAGGTTATGGTTAAAACTAGAATTATTAATGTTTCTATAAAAAACTAATTATTAAAGTTTTTATAAAAATGTATTAATTAAAGTTTCTATAAAAAACTAATTATTAAAGTTTCTATAAAAAACTAATTATTAAAGTTTTTATAAAAATGTATTAATTAAAGTTTCTATAAAAAAGTAATTATTAAAGTTTCTATAAAAAACTAATTATTAAAGTTTCTATAAAAAACTAATTATTAAAGTTTCTATAAAAAACTAATTATTAAAGTTTCTATAAAATTTGTAGAAAGAAGAAAAGATCCTACTTTAATTTTAACTGAAGATTCTAAAATTATAATAAAAAATTCTAAAACTTTTTGTCAATGAATAGAAAAGCAAGAAAACAGAAATCATAAGTGTTATTTCTGAATTAGATGGAAGCTAATTGACCCATTATACACCTTCAAAGGGTCCAAACAAACCAGCTAAAGAACCTACAATTCGTTTTTATAACTGGATGGTTTTAGAGGAATTGATCAAACTATAATTGTGATTGGATTAGATTCTATGAATTCAATGACTGGATAGAGCAATGGCGGAATATTAACTCACCTGGAGACAGCGGTGGATTCAGCATTTTTTTGTCGTTGAGATAGCTAACTTCCAGACATTGAGATAGCTAACTTCCAGACGTTGAGATAGCTAACTTCCAGAGCAAACTCCAAACATTTATATGTTTATACTTATGTCAAATAAGAATACTTTGCAAAAAATTGCGATGATTGGAGGCTGGGAACAAAAAAGCCCCAAATTTTTGACCAAAAAAGTGAGAGCAACAAGTTGATAAAATATTTTTTGTTCTGTTCTTAACTAGGCTCGTCCATAAATTTTAAATTTCATAGTAAAATAATTTAGCGTTCAAAAATTATGATCATATAAAGTTTAAACCCCCTCAATTTGAGGGGGTTGCACATTTTATATCGTCAAAATTTTTGTTCGCTAAAAGATAATACAATGAAATTTAAAATTTATTGATGAATATATGTCTAGTTGAGATTAAATTTTTTGCTCCCTGTCTAGCAGGGAGCAAAAAATTTGGGGCTTTTTTGTTCTCAGCCTCTAATCATCGCAACCTCTAATCATTTCAAAGCATCCTTGTTTGACATAAGTATAAACATATAAATGTTTGGAGTTAGCTCCATGTCTGGAAGTTAGCTATCTTAACGACCAAAAAATGCTTGATCCGCCTCTGCCTGGAGAAACATTGGAAGAAAATGTTTTTGGTCAATTTGTATGTTGCAAATGAACTACCTTTAAGACATCTGATTGCAAATCTTGATGGACCTACAAACTCCAGGGATAGATTTAAATGGCCTAGAGGAAAACTATTATCAAAAGTAAATCAATTAAAACGACTAGAAAAGTTTGAACTAATTAGACAAATTTTAAAAGACGCTTCACTAAAATACAAGTTAGTTTTGTGTCACGAATGAGATATCTTGAATCCTTCACTTGTCAACACATGGTAATCTTTGCTACAGCAGGTGGTTCACAACTGATCAGGGAGTTTTTTAGCTTTATATTAGAGAAAATGGCTTGGAAGGTGATATTTTAAAAAATCTAAAAGTTCTTTCTCCGTTCGTGGTTTAAGTATACTTTTATATGTGGTTTAGAATTAGGGTAAAGCGTTCTGTTGTCAATGTGCCCCCATCATCTATTCAAACTTTTTTTATCTATGAAATTATGGATTCCGTTAGAAATTCAAAATTTAGTATTTTATGCTTATTTTGAGTCTTTTCTTATTTCTCTTGTTCCAACTCATCAAACGAATTACGCAGTCAAAAACGCTTACGCAGTCAAGATAAATGTGAAAATTAGAGGAGATTAGGAGCAAATTAAAAAACCGAAAAAAACCTACACTCAACTTTGATGCAATACATTTCTTAAACTCATTGACAGGAGTCATAAACGAATCTTAGGGCCAATTTTTACATGTAATATGACAAAAAAAAATTACAAAAACTAATAGATTCTACTATGGAAGTACCTTACTACCTTCTCCACTCCCAGTCTTGTGAAAGAGTTGTTAAGCAAGTGACTGAAGCAGCAGTTGCTATTTATGGTTCTACGAGACGCAATGGTTTTATTAGAGCAAGAATAAAGCACAGAGATTTTGTTTCAAATCTAAAATTCAAGAAAGGTTTAATGAAATTTTTTATTTTATTTTTTTTTTTAATTATTTACCTCTCCAAGGCCGACTACAGTTGAGGAGACTACTTTTTTAATTACAGCCCTCTCTCAACTCTATAACTCCGAAACACGAACCTTAACAATTAAGGCCGCTGGGCAGAAAAACAACATGAGCGCGGTACTACCTGGAACGTGGTAAGGATCAAATTTTATTTTTTATAAAAACATGTTTTTTTTACCATTTTATGTAATTATAGTATATTTGAACAAATTAGTGTGCGTCCACTAAACATTTTGATGTTTCACATATAACAATTTAAGGCAATTTATCTCCAGGTTTAAAGTTTTAAATAATACTTTTTAAAGTTCAATAACATCACGCATTAGAGGGAACTGAACTAACACGCATGAGCAAATTATTTCGGTGTTTTTATTTCCAGACTTTGATTGGTACCATTTTTTGCAAAACATTCTTATTTTATATAAACATAAACATAAACTTCAGTTTAGAGTTGCAAAAGGCTGAAGATATTATGTAAAACATTAAAAAAATATTTTGTGGATGCCCGTGGACAAATCTTACTCAAAACTCTAGTTTTTACCTCATTTGCGTGGTTTTTTAATACTGTAAAAAGTTTTTTTTTTTCAAACTAATAATGCATACATACACTTTATAACTTTTTTTAAGTTTTGTTCATTGTTTTCATTTTAACTTTATTATTTAAATATCGCAATTTTCAAGTTCATTTTTACCCAAAAAACAACAACAACAACAACAAAAAACGTTTTATTTTAATGTTGCTTAGAAATACCACATAATAAAATCACTACTCAATTTGTTGCTTTTTTTTTTATTTAAAATATTTTTAAAGTATGACGTACCCTAACAAACATACTTAAAGTTTTAATAATGCATGAAATTGTTATATGTAAAACATCAAAAATTCTCAATACGTCACTAGTAACAAATGCAGAAAATTTGTAAATAATGGTGTATTAAGTTTCACATCACTAAAAAACAATTATTTCAAAAAGTGTCAACAGGTATGTCTAGGAAAACATTAAAAGTTATTATATTATATATATAAATATATATATATATATATATATATATATATATATATATATATATATATATATATATATATATATATATATATATATATATATATATATATATATATATATATAGATATATTATTTATAGATAAGAAATAAATCAAGACAAAAATAGGAGAGTCGTGATGACTTTTTCAGTTTAATTATTTTAGGTAATATTTTTAAAAGAAATTTTTAAAATCGAAGTTTTTTCCTAATAGAATTTTTAGATTCTTTTTTGAATTAATCTAGGGAGAAGTTTAGAAGTGTTTTATTTTTAATAATGTTTTTCAAAAAACTTTTACATATAAAAGGTCCACAGTATTGAATTTGAAATGAGCTGAGTTTTAAATAAGATCTTGGAATAACAAACTTATCAACTGAAAATTTGTGGGGTATTTATAAGTAATTTCAGTGAAGTAAGAGTGAAATATATTAGGAGACAAACCATGTTTTGATTTAAACATTAGAAGCATAACTTGGTATATATTAATTTTATAAACATTAAGTGCATTTAGTTCGCTTAGAAGAGATTCACCATTAACAGTTCTGTTAAAGCCAAATATAATCCTACATGCATGTTTTTGTTTGCTATAGATTTTTTTAAGTTTCTCATAATTAGTATTTCCCCATGCAATATTGCAAAAAGAAAGATAACTATGAATAAATGAAAAATATATAATTTTTAAAGACTCATGTTAAGAAATGGTTTAATTTTATATAACATTGAAATATTTGTGGAGATTTTGTTTTCAATAGATTAAATATGATATTTCCATGATAAATTTTTTATAATTGTTTTTTAATAATTGTTTTATTCATAAAGAGATTGGGTAATTTTAGAGAAAGGTTATCTCCTCTACGAGGTTTGTGGAACAAGATAAATTTAGTTTTCTCACAATCTTTACAAATAATAAACTTTCTTTAATGAAAGTTTATTATTTGTAATCCAGTCATTTATTTTTAATAATTCTTCGCTAGATATTCTAAACAGTTCTTTTATATTATTGTGTGAGTAAAAAAAATTCGAATCATCAGCAAACAAAATAACATTTAAAACTTTGGATGCTAAGTATAAATCATTAATATAGAGTAGGAATAAGAGCGGCCCTAGGATTGATTCCTGGGGAACACAACAAGTTATAATATGATTTTCAGTTTCATTTGCTGTATATAATATGCATTGTTTTCTGTTTGACAGGTAACTTTTAAACCATAGTAAGTTATTATTAAGTATTCCATACAGTTCTAGTTTTTTTAAAAGAATATCGTGGTTTACAGTGTCAAATGCTTTTGACAAATCAATAAAAATTCCTAATGTATAGCAATTATTATTGAACCCATTGGATATATAATTTATTAGATCGACTACCGAATGATCAGTTGAATGATTCTTTTTGAACCCAAATTGTTTGTTATACATTATACTGTTCTCAGTTAAATAAGTATTAAGTCTATCATACATAATTCGTTCTAACAATTTTGAGAAACATGGTAAGACAGAAATAGGTCTATAATTAGACATCATCGCCAGATTTAAAAATAGGTATAATCTTAGGAATTTTTAATTTCTCCGGTATTATACCGGATTCTAGTGAAAGGTTAAAAATGTAAAATTTTTTACATTTTGATTTAAGGTTCCTTTGAAAAATAGCTAGTTAAAAATAAGCAACCAGCTTTCCCTGCCAGCGAGATAAGTTGAGCAGCTGTGAGAGAATTTTTAATGACGCAAGTAAATTTAAAAAGAATCATTTTAAAGCAAGAAGAAAAACTTAATAATACAGCCAAAACGCTTTTGTAGACTTCATTAAGAACTCACTTGGAATAGCAATTAAAAGTTTACAAAGGTGAGCGGTTGGTCAAAGTGCATGATTTTGCATTTTTTGATATATAGCTCCATAAGACAAGTTTAAGGTGAACATTTTACCATGATATCTGCATCCGCTTATAATTGGGCTTTATATTGGAAATAGGGTAGACCGGGGTTAGTCGAGACACGGGGTTAGTTGAAATATTGAACTTTTGCGCCGACTAACGAGCGGTTTATTATTACAAACAAAAACTAAAATACTCTTTTGTTATTGGATAAAATAAATTGCTAAAATTTGTTGCTCAAGATTTTAGAGAACTGTACACATGAAACTTTTTGTGATTTTTGTATTATTAGTTGTAATCTTATATTATAAAAGATAACAAAATAGTTTGATAACATCTATGTTGTACTTTTTGTGGGCTTTCTTTTAATGTGCTTTTTATAGGGTTTTGTGCATGGTATACTTTAATTAAATCGTTTAAGAATGACTGGTTAAATGGAAGTTTGTTGAAACGTTGTGATTGGGGTTTGTTAGAACGTTTTGTTTTAAAGCATCAATTATATTCCTTCTATTATCGCTCATAGATTATTTTTGTTACTTTATAATTATCCATACTAGCATACTAAATTAGAGTTTAAATCAAGGATCTTATTATTTATTATTAGTATGTGTTTTCATTTATTTAAATCTTGCTACCGCACATCGTTGACAGCGGCTTGTTTTTTATTATTTTGAACACAAGCCGTTGGTTGCGGCTTTTTAATATCAATTGAATTCCTAAAAACAATGGTTTTCAACTTTTTACAAATCTATGTTTAAAATGTTGCGCGTTTAAAACTTAAACATTTTAAAAGTTCTTTTGTTTAGTTTTTCTAAGAGGTTTGTTGTTTAAATTTAAATTATTTTTTCAATATACGATTCTAATTTTTCGTGAAAACTATTTGCTGTCACGATTAATAGAAATTTTGTAAAACTGCAGTAGTGAGAGAGTTATTGGCGTTAATAAATTGTTTTTAGAATGCTTTATTATAAACAAAAGACACCAGCAAACGGTATGACATCAAGCGATACGATCTCTCTGCCCAGAGAGAAAAATTAGTGACAGTGTGTTGTGCTGTGAACGCTTCTGGGAATACTATTCCGTTAATACTTATTTTTCTTAGAGTAAATTTTTGTGACCATTTTGTTCGTGATGGTTCAAAAGGATGCATCGGAACTGCGAATCCATCCGGATGGATGAATGGACAGAGTTTTTTTCTGTTCATGAAGCATTTTATGACTCACGTACGATGCACCCCGCAACAATCAGCTTTATTTATATAAATTTTGATTTTTTATATAAATTTTGGTTGTGATATTTTGCCTTTATTCAGATGTAGAACCAGATAATACTGAGCCTATTGGACCATTAACTCCGCGACTTCACAAAACTTCACAATCAGCTGTAGCAAAAACCCCACAAGAAATTTTTGAAGAATTTGAAAGCGTTCGGCTAATTTTTTTTTTTTTTTTTTTTTTTTTTTTTTTTAGGTGCCCCAAGAAGTCCGTACGGTCTTATCACAGAGCACCGTGGAAGAGCATTTAATAGGAAGTTCACGCCTCCTTCCCAACCGATGTCGCATAACTTGTCCAGAAGTGGGGTTTGAACCACGGATCTTACGTTTCTGAGGCAAGTGCGTTACCACTGCGCCACGGCTGCACAAATATTGGACGTTTCAACACCACGAGTTTCAAAAAAAAATTCTCACATTTCAACAGATACGCCTGAAAAAGACGAGATTGCCAAAAACAATTAAGATACAAACAAAAACTGAAAAGAAAGTGCCAGAAAAGAAAATACTTACAAAAATTATAACAAAAAAAGTCTATTCTGTAAAATATAAGGTTATTAAAAGAAAACGCGAGACAAAAAAACCTAAAAGGTCTCCATTAACTGATAGCAGAGAGTAGTATAAACGCAATAAAAAAAAGTTCAAAAAATATTTGCATTTTGGCCACAAATTCACAAAAAAAAAAAACGTTCCAACTAACCCCGGTCTCCCCTACTGATAATGCTAGAACTTTGATATCGTTTGCGTAAATTTTGAAAAGGTTTGTGCTACAAATACACAAATAGAGGTTACTGTTCAAAATAATGAAATGCCTTTGACCAAGTGCAGAGCTTGTTGCAACTCCATTAATGTTGACTTGATAGATGAATTGTTCTCTCTTGGGCGACGGGTCACAAAGTATAACGTTCTGGTTTTTATACTATACATATCTAACTTGTGCGGCATTCTTTCATGCGAGATTTTATCTGAATCTTGGATGATATTAGAGAACAATGTATCGACAGTGAGCTTAAGAGATATACTACGGGTCAGAAAGTCCATTGTTTCTAAAAAGTTTGTGACACATGTTTTTTTTGTTTTCAAAACCATGTTGTTGTCATTTTGAGATAGGTTTGTTTGACTTCAAATGTTGCATTATCTCGGATTTAACTATATTCTCCATAACTTTCCAAGTAACAGGTGTAATCAAGGTTGCTTAAATATATGTTATAACTTTTTGAAAATACTTTTCCTGTTGATAAAAAAAATATTTATCAGTCTTAAATAACTAGCAACTACAAAAAGAGATTATACATTAATAGTAAGTATTAAAAGATTAATTGTCAAAATGCTTTTCAAATTAAGACTATTTTAACGAACAAATAGACTTTTTTTTTTATTGTTTCATATTTTTTTTACGCTGATAGGCATCTTTTATTTAATTAACTAAAACATATAATCATATACTTTGTGTTTTTATAAAAAAATAACTTAAAAAATTAGAAACAATATTGGTTAAAATCAAAAATAATAAAATATTATTAATGTTTTTGTGCTTTATTATGTTTTAAATAATAAAATACATTAATTTGTTATTTTGTTTTTAACAAATAATTTATGATTTACTATGGAAATAATCTCACGTTATTAAACTTTATTTATATCTTTTTTTTAAATTGAAAATATGAGATATTGACAGTTTGATGACTAAAAATATATGAATTAAGTTTAAGAAAAAAATAATAAAGATAACTTCTATTCTTTGCTTACTGACGTTAACTTACCAATCTTATCGAAGGACGTTACCGACCTTACCTTGCTTATCTTGTTTACCTTGCTTACCTTTCTTTTCGACCGATTTCAGTCTACTAGTTCTGTTAAAATCTCTAACAATAACTATAGATTTATGTATGTGTGTATGATGTTGTTGTTTTTTTTTTTAATTTTTTTTTTTAGTTTTACAATCTTCGCTTCCAACAAGGCTGCAAGCAACCACTATTAGAGTTGAAAGTTACTGAGAAAGAAAAGATAAAGTTTGCAGAGCAAGATAACGATTGACAGAAAACTTAAAAGATTGTAAATTATATGAATCAGTAAAACAAGATAAAGGAAGCAAATTCCAAAGAACTAATGATCGAGTTTTTAGAGCACTTAAAAATAGTTACAGAAAAAGGATGAGACTTAATTGAATACCAAGTAATACAAAAATGAATTTTAGTTGATGGCACAAGAGACGCTAGCTCTTTAAAGCAGTGCGCATTATTATATTTGTAGAAGAAAGAAAGATAAGCAATAATACAGTGATGTGATAATGGCTAGAGGTTGGCTGCAAGAGCTGGTCCGACTATGTTTATAATGCGTTTTTGCACCTTGTTTAAAAGAGAAAAAGCATTATTGGAAGATCTGCCCCAGATATGGCAACATTCCATAAAAGGACGAGTTTGAGTTTAAAGAGATAAAAAATAGAATGCGAAGTAAGATATATAGAGCACAATGAAGAGATGCAACCTTGCCAGTTGCTAACTTTGGAATGGATTTGTTATATCGTTTCCAAGAAAGCTAGGAAGATAAAGTTAACCATAGAAGATGAAGGGTAGATAACTTATCGAGTACATTACCGTTTATAAATATAGGGATATCTAAATTATCGCAATAGCAATTGGCTGAAAAATTTAGGTTTTATCTGAACTAAAGTTTACCAGCTACTGTGGGTCCCATGCTGTAGCAGAAGTAAGATCTTTTCAAAGGTCTAATGCCACCTCCAAGCAATCAGAGAGTGTTGGCTTCTTTTAATGACAAGAATAAATGGTAGTATTATCAGCAAATAATGCCACCTTAGATATGTTAATATCTGGTAGGTCATTAATGCAAATTAAAAAAAGTATAGGGGCAAGAACAAACCTTGAGGTACTCCTGAAGTTACATGATATGAAAAAGAGTGCTTTCCATCGAGGACAACTTTTATACTACGATTGGAAAGGAAGGGTTCAATAACCTTAAAGATGTTACCAGATACACTGCAAGAAGAAAGATTATGAAGAAGACTAGCATACCAGACTTTATTAACCTCTTCACCTCTACCTAATGCACGATAAAACCTATTCGTTATTACTGTTAACCATTCAGCTTTTAAACGTTTGTTAATTAAAGATTCAAACGCCTTGCTTATAATAGAAAGAAGAATAATGGGCATTAGTTAGACGAGTCAGATCGCTCTCCAAAATTTTTGAAAATAGATATAACAGATGATATCAATGAAAAGCTCTTTGCAAACAATTCAGCTTTGCCTGCAAATATGTATGTATGTATGTATGTTTATATGTATGTATGTATGTATGTATGTATGTATGTATGTATGTATGTATGTATGTATGTATGTATGTATGTATGTATGTATGTATGTATGTATGTATGTATGTATGTATGTATGTATGTATGTATGTATGTATGTTTGTAAGTATGTATGTATGTATGTATGTATGTATGTATGTATGTATGTATGTATGTATGTATGTATGTATGTATGTATGTATGTATGTATGTATGTATGTATGTATGTATGTATATAAAAAGTCTTCTCAAAGTTTTTTAACGAAGCAATTGTATTTTCCATTGTTTTGTTGCTTATTTATATAGTTAAATAAAATATTTAATAATGTACTTTACCTGTTTTTAAAAAAATCTTTAAGAATTAAAGTGATGCTTGTTGATATCAAAATTAAAACAAAATTGTTCAAGTTTTTGTGCTTTAAAGTATTTAAATTTATAAAATAGATTTATTTGATATATTTGTTTTACAAATAATTTATGGTTTATGTATAAATTGTAACGTAAATGAACGAAATTAATTAAAATGAAAATAAATTTCTAAATCTTTTTGATATATGAAGAAAGAGTATGGAGACGTTGCAGACAAAAAGTATAATTACGAAAAATATAATAAAGATAAGTCTTATTATTGGTTTGTTGGTGTTATCTTACATTGCTTATGGACCGATTTTCAGAAATAAAAAAGTAAAAGATTTTATTCCAAACTTTAAACAAAAACATTTTTTGAGTTTTTATACTGACAACCAAATTGAATTAAAATCCAACGTTTTATCTTATTCATTGTTTGGAAATAACTGGGAAAAATACGGGATGAATGTTGAAAGCGTTGCAAAAGAGGCAGCCAATAGTAGTTTTTATAAAAGTTGGAAAGTTCGAATTTATTACGATACATACGCGATAACACCAAGTATCGTTGCAACGTTAAAAGAGCGTTATCAAAATTTAGAGTTTTTTAATGTTAGTAATTTTGCCGATTTAGAGAGTATTAACGCAATGGTGTGGAGGTTTTTAGCAGTTGCAGATTCAAATGTGGATGTCGCGTGTATAAGAGACTTGGATTCAATACTTTTAGTAAGAGAAACTGATGCTGTAAAGGATTGGCTGGAATCAGGTAAGCTGGTTCATTCAATGAGAGATAATCCTCAACATGGTATACCGATGTTAGGAGGTATGTGGTGCTATAGAAATGAACTTAACCGAGAGCTAGGAATCAAAATAGCTAAACTCTCAATTGAAAAGTGCATGCGTCGTGATACTACTAAGCACTTGGAAGCAAACAAAGGAAATGATCAGCATGTTTTAAGTTCGTTTGTGTGGCCGCTTGTCAGTCAGAATGTTTTAATACATGACGCTTATTTGTGTCAAGGTATCGCTGGTAGTAAACCTTTTCCTTCAAAAAGAGACGCAAGTGGAGTGTTTGTTGGACAACCCAGGGGCGAACCTGGAGGTTTTATTAGGTGTCCAATTGAATGTCGCCCAAAAGAACACCAAGATTGGGAGTACTGTTAATAATAATAATATTAATATAATAAATCTAACTAAAAACATGAACAACTAGTTTAAATAATGTTAAATTGAAATTTACTTTTTTTACTTTTTTAATGAAAATTGTAATCTATTATTTTTAATTAAAAATGTAATTTTAGTACTTATGTTAAATACATTACATAAAAAAAAATTGACAATAACTATTTTCTTAATACATGTACAAACCTGTTATTATTATTTAAAAAAGTATACATAGTAAAATATGAATGTTTAATATTTTAAATATTTTCGATTCGTGGTTGAAAAAAACATAACTTTGTACAAAGTTAATGCTAAGACAATCGCGGAAGCGTTTATTTAACGGCGAAAAAGAAAAAAAATAGAAAAAGAAAAGCGAAGTAAATTTTTTTTAAGTATAAAAAAGATAAGTTAAAAACAAAGCAATATAATAAAAATTTTGAAAGGAAAGAAACGAATCAAAAGATTGAAGAAAAATAAAACATGAAATGAATAAATGAATAAAAGAACAAACAGACTTAATAAAACAAAAACAAAACAAACAAAAAAATCGATTAAAAGCAAAGTTAAAAGAAAAAAGTTCGAAATAATAATAGAAAGAACTAATCAAATAGTAAAAATAACTCGCTACCAATTTTTACCCTTTTTTATTTTCGACAAAAATAACAAAAGATAATTAATTTTTCATTTTATTTTATTTTGAAGAAGTTTTTGTGTTTGCATTTTTGTTTTGTATTTTTTGCTTTCATTAGGTAGCTTTAGTGTTTGCCTTTTTGTTTGCGTAAAGTTGGTTATTATTTGTGCGTTTGTTGCTAATTATATTTATTGTTGTTCTCTGTTTTTCTGTTTTATCAAATTTTCTACAGTTTTTTTTCGCTAAAAATAATAAAAGATTGTTATTATTTTTGACTTAATTTAATTTTATTTTGTAGAAGTTTTTGAGTTTGCATTTTCGTTTAGTAGTTTTTTGCTTTCATTTTGTTTTGCCTGCAGTTTGAGTTTTCATTGAAGTTGGGTTTTCATTTCGTTTGTGTAAAGCTGTTTTTATATGTGCTGTTTTGCTAACTATTTCTATTTTGTTTGCTGATGTTATTAATTAAGTGTTTTCATATTTTTGTATGCTGTTATTAAGTGTTTTTATTCTAATTATTATTATTTAAGTAACTAGCTATCATGACCAGTACGATACGGGTCGTCGTAAATCTAATCCACACCCACATCCATCCACACCCGACTATTTCTAAACTTGTTCCTATTTTAGTCTTTATCCTTTAATTTATTTTAGTAAACGGAGAAAAAAAATCAATTTAGAGTTCTGGTTTTTGGTAAAATGCGAACTTTTGTGCAAACCATAAATCTATTGCTTGTTAAATTATTTCAATTAATTTAAAGGAAAACAGTCTGATTTAAATAAAATATATCGAATACCATTATATTTGATTTCAAAAATTGATGAGCAAATGTTTTAAATATCATGTCTGTTGCGCTCATTAAAATGTCTTGGTTCGTTAAAAAGTACGCAGTTTGCATTTTACTGACTACCTAAAGCTCTTGCATTGTGGTTATTAATTTATTATTATTTATATTAATATATTACTATTTAGTATTTTTACTTCTTACATAATTACTTCAATATTTTCTACATAATAAAAGTATTTTTAGCATATAAGACAGTTGTGTAACATTTCTTCAGGTATTTTCGGAAACTAAGGCTATGATAATATTTTAAATCTTTGATAAGGATTTATTCAAAAAGCAAATTTGGACATTGACAAAATTGGCCCATGAGACCTAGTTATTTCAAATAAGTTAGCTTTATCTGTTTGATATTTTTTATAAAAGCCTTTCTGTAAAAAAACTCTTAACAAATTTAATCAATTAAGCTGTTTTTACCGTAGAATTAGGCAAATAAATTTTTAAACCTGTTGTTTGTGCAATCGATACTAATGCAAATGGAAACCATCATGATCGTACAAAAGGTGATAAAAGTATAAATGGTTTCGTTTCACATATAAAAAGATAATAAAAATATAAAAAACAAAGCAAAAATAGCCAATATATCTATTCAAAACAATAATTCCAAAGATAAAAAATATAGAAATTTATTCGAGAAACAAACAAAAAAATTTTCTTGAGATAAATTAAAAAAATAAACTTGAAAAAAAAAAAAAAAATCCAAAAAATTTTATATTTAAAAATACTTATAAAAACAATTTAACTTGAAACATTCTTTTATTATTACATATCTTTTAGTAAATAGTATGAAGATTATCAAGCTTCGTTTTAGCTTTTTGAAAACAACCAACATTCAGATCATTTCTTAAATTCTGCTATGTAGGAACTTTCAAAATTAGTCATACGAGAAGAAATTCAACCTAAAAATGGAACAATATTATTAAATACACTTAAAACACATTAATTTGTTATGTACTAAAAAAGCAAGACTAGTAACAAATGATATACCTTTGTTTTTATTTGAAAACTGAATCTTTAGCTTTAACAATATTAGCTCATGGGTAAAGGGAAAGGACACAGTCAGTTTGATTTTAACACATCCAAGAGTTGGATGTGTTAAGATCAAACTGACTGTGTCAACTCTTGAGGAGGAGAACAATAAAAATCAAAGAGAAAGAATTATAAAACAATGTTTTTTTTTTTTTTTTTTTTTTTAATTTTTTATTTATATATATGAATATATATACATATATATATTTTTTATTATTATTTGTTATTATTTGTTTTTAATTTTTTTTAATTTTTTTTTTTTTTTTTTTTTTTATTGTTATTATGGTTGAGTACTACTTTGGTTGTATAGCTTGTCTTATTTATTTTTAAATATTCCTCTATTAATCTTTATTTTTGTCTTGACAACTGTCAAAATATGTTTTGTCTAATAAATAATTCTCCTTTATTCTAATGTACTTCATTTCTTCCCTCAGGCGTTCACTGCTAGTGTGTGACCATTCGGCGAATTTTATATGCCAAAGTTTTTAAATAATTAAGAAAGAAAGGTGAGTGAAGAGGTTCTAAACGAAAGAACATAAAAAAATTATCAGAGGATTCAAACCTAATTTCACAAAAAATAAATTAGTTGATACAAGTAGTAGAGAACTGCCGGTTCTGGCTCATTTTCATTTTCAACCATATTTTCAACCATATATTTAATTAAATATATGGTTCATTTTAATCCATAGCGACTATTTTCCTAATCGCAATTACTGACACCGCGAAAGAGGATTTTTGTCTGTGGAAGATGCCTGGGCTAGCTTTTTAGTCATAAGTCAGTTATAAATCTATGCATAGGTGTTTAATCCATCATGGTTTTCTGGAGTATGGCTGGGCTTGCTTGATTTAGTTCAGAGACAAATCTTTTACGCTGGTTACTAACAATACAAGACTCTACTGAACGACATAAACAGACTTACACATTACACCTATACACCCTTATGCACATTCAGCCTGTTTACATCTTTTGCATGCTTTTTGTTCTTTCATAGATAAACTATCTTTGTTTGAACTCATCCTTATTTAGATAATATTTTCTTTTAATAGATATGTTGTTAAAATGTAGATACAGATTTGTAGGTTATCTATATGTGTTTATCATGTGTGATTGAATTTTTCATTAAAGGATTCATCTGAATTTACATATAAGTATAAGAGCGATTCTTATAAACTAGCGGCATTCGACTTGTTTTTATGAAGTATGTTTTTCCTTGTTGTTTTGTTATGGTCTCAAAGTTACATTTAATTCGGACCGTAGAGAAAACTTTATTTTTCGGAAATTTCGATTTAGATATGGTCTCAAAGTTACTTTTAATTCGGACCGTAGAGAAAACTTCACTTTTTAACAATTTTTTTTTCCCGCTCTCTACATCGTTTTTATATCACGATTTATATCATTGTTATAATACCCACAACTAATTTTTTAACCACTCATTTGGCTTAAAATTATCTGGTTTTATTACAATATTTATTTAGTCTTATCGCTATATTTAATAATGTTTTACTTATCTCCTGATTTTCATATTATTACTGTTTACAGAAACTTTCATGTTATATTATCTTGCATTCATTACTCAGCTTTGTTTTAATTTTCACATGCACAGTTTTTATCTTTATTATTATTCAGAGAATATTTTTATATCCTTCATTTTATGTTTACACATATGTCGCTTACATTTTTAAGGTTTTTGCGCAACGTTCTTTTTCGCTATCATATATTATTCTATTATTGTTATGATTTTGGGTTTCGCGGGTTACTCATTTTCCTATACTTTTGATTGGTTATCATATTTCGAATGAGGTATCTATGACAGCGTTAGAGTTTATTTAAGGGTATTGTTTTGTTTATTAAAAATTTTTTTAATGAGGTATACTGCTTTCTGATTATCTTGGGCTTGTTTATGCTAATAATACCTATTTGGTTTTATTTCTTAAAATAAATTGATTAATATTTTTATGTTTCTATTAGAATTTTAATTTATTTTGTTTTCATGTTTTCTTTTGGTGGTACGGTAAGTGTTTTATTTAGTTATTTTTATTTTTGTTTGTTCAGTAAATCTATACTTTTTATATCATATCATCAAGAAAAATATTGGTGCTTTACAAATTTGGGGTTGGTTGGGTTTTGGCTATTTGTAGTGAGTCCTTTTTTACTGCAGTATGGAATAGGCGTAAGTAAGGTATAAGTGGCAATGACGTTTGTCTGACGGGATAAATTAGTTATAAATGCTGATCCTCATCGAAACGCCAGTAATAATAGACGCGACTCTGAGGAAATGTTTATTACTTATCCATACACTAATTATGTTTACACATTAGCATTAATGTTTTTTTTTTTTTTCCATTATTAGTCCTTTCATTGTCGTTAGCATATTTTTAATTTGTTGAATAATTTTTTGTTTTACAAATTTTTGACTGGTTATGTATTTCTTGTATATTTTAGTTCATATTGGTAATTATAAAACATTTTTTTTTTTTTTTTTTTTTTAATTTTTTATTTATATATATAAATATATATATATATATATATTTTTTTTTTATTATTATTTGTTATTATTTGTTTTTAATTTTTTTTAATTTTTTTTTTTTTTTTTTTTATTGTTATTATGGTTGAGTACTGTTTTGGTTGTATAGCTTGTCTTATTTATTTTTAAATATTCCTCTATTAATCTTTATTTTTGTCTTGACAACTGTCAAAATATGCTTTGTCTAATAAATAATTTTCCTTTATTCTAATGTACTTCATTTCTTCCCTCAGGCGTTCACTGCTAGTGTGTGACCATTCGGCGAATTTTATAAGCCAAAGTTTTTAAATAATTAAGAAAGAAAGGTAACATAAAAAAATTATCAGAGGATTCAAACCTAATTTCACAAAAAATAAATTAGTTGATACAAGTAGTAGAGAACTGCCGGTTCTGGCTCATTTTCATTTTCAACCATATTTTCAACCATATATTTAATTAAATATATGGTTCATTTTAATCCATAGCGTGTATAAATTGTATAATTAAGAAAGAAAGGTGAGTGAAGAGGTTCTAAATAAAAGAACATAAAAAAATTATCAGAGGATTCAAACCTAATTTCACAAAAAATAAATTAGTTGATACAAGTAGTAGAGAATTGCCGGTTCAGGCTCATTGTCATTTTCAACTATAATACTAACCATTTATTTAATTAAATATATGGTTCATTTTAATTCAAAGCGTGTATAAATTGTATAATTAGGAAAGAAAGGTGAGTGAAGAGGTTCTAAATAAAAAAACATAAAAAAATTATCAGAGGGTTCAAACCTAACTTCACAAAAAATAAATTAGTTGATACAAGTAGTAGAGAATTGCCGGTTCTGGCTCATTTTTATTTTCAACCATATTTTCAACCATATATTTAATTAAATATATAGTTCATTTTAATCTATAGCGTGTATAAATTGTATAATTAATAATATTTTAAACCATATATTTAATTAAATATATAGTTCATTTTAATCTATAGCGTGTATAAATTGTATAATTAAGAAATAAATTTTTAAGTTAATTTTTTAAATTTAAAAATCAGTTTTCAAATTAGTGCTAATTTCGTTTCTTGTCGCGGAATTTTCTTGTCTGACGGGAATTTCTTGTGTGACGTTATCAATCACGTGACTTGTCAGTGCGCATGCGCACTGACAAGTCACGTGATTGATAACGTCAATCACGTGACTTGATTAAATTTGACAACTACAAAAATATAAAAACAACGATGGCAATATAAAAACAACGATGGATATTATAAATATCGCTTGAAATATAAAATTAATGGTGTTTGGAAAAGTATTATATTTAAACAAGCGTTCCTTCCAATGATGTCTATGCATTATCAAAATATTGCACAATTAATATCAACTGAAATACCATTCGGCAATACAAATACAGGCAATGGATTTTCTGGATTAAATTTGACAACTACAAAAAGCTTGATGAGTTCATGCTTTTTGTAGTTGTCAAATTTAATCAAGTCACGTGATTGATAACGTCAATCACGTGACTTGATTAAATTTGACAACTACAAAAAGCATGAACTCATCAAGCTTTTTGTAGTTGTCAAATTTAATCCAGAAAATCCATTGCCTGTATTTGTATTGCCGAATGGTATTTCAGTTGATATTAATTACGCAATATTTTGATAATGCATAGACATCATTGGAAGGAACGCTTGTTTAAATATAATACTTTTCCAAACACCATTAATTTTATATTTCAAGCGATATTTATAATATCCATCGTTGTTTTTATATTGCCAGTTATTAAATAATTGACTATATTTTGAAGCTGTAGATGGAGTAGAACTAATCTGATTATATGTTCCATAATAACTATTTGGAAATAAATCTGATGCTAATTGTCTAACAATTAGCGTTTCTCCAGGTATGTAAATTGGATAATAAATACTGTTAGCATATAAATTATTTTTAGCTACAACCAATGCATCATAGAATTTTTGAGCTAAAAACTATTTCTTGACGCGAGTCGTAATGTATGATGTCTTTGTTTATAATTCTCATGGAAAGTGGAAGATTATTAAAAGATATACTTGAGGCGTGTGGAATATATTCTCTAATACTTGGTAGTGCATTTTGAACTGGTTTCGCCATTGTGGAAAAAGCCGCAACCCATTCAGGTTGCATTTTGAAATGTAACGAAATTTTGCTTGAGATTTCGTTAACGTGTAAAACTGATTAGATGAATACCCTATATAATTTCTATGGTTTGAATAAAATTTATTAGAATATGTTTATAATTATCATTCCAACCAACTATAGAATCTGTTCCTCCTTGACTCCAAGTTATATCACAAAATTCTGCGTTATAATGGGATAAAATATATCTAAATTCTACGAGTTAAAATTCTAAATCCAGTTCCGTAAGGCATAAAATAATCATCACTAAAGCCTTTACCACCTAGCATACATGGAAGTATCATCAAACTTTCATCTGAATTTATTATATTTAATCTATTTGAAGTAGTAGCATCTTGCTTTATTAAACCTGCTAATGTTGAACCGTATCCAGCATAACACATATTATCTGATTCATTTACTTCTAGTCTAAAAGAACAAGGAAGTAACAAATCATTTTGTCCATTATTCATTGCAAATTGTACTATTCGTCTATGCATATAATTTACATTAGTTATCGCTTCAGAATTAGCCCATTCTCTCCCATAATAAGTATTTGATTGTCAAGCTATAATCAGAACTTTATATTTATGTGGATAATGAATTAAGCTATCAACATAACTCTTTGTAGCAGCATCTTGAGGATTAGTAGGATTATCTACATTTATTAATTTATTTGAATCTAAATCAATGTCATTATTTGCTTTATTTTGACTATCTGTTCTAATATAATAAGTATTTGCTTCAAGATCATCTGTAACATATAAACCATAAATTTTATTGCGACCAAATTTATCAACTGAGCTCATTTTTATATATATATATATATATAATTTTTATTTAATATATTTTTCTAAAACATCTAAGGTTCACCAAAGTGAATTGATGATACTTTGAAAATCATTTCCTTCATTTAGTTTTTTTAAAACATATAGACACAAGTGTCCGCAAAATGAATCTCTAAACTAAACTCTTTCACTATTATAGTAAACAGGACTGTGTAAATCTTAAACGAGTTCAATTGGAGGTTGTAGTGCATAAGAGTCGAAACTTAATTTCTCATCTCCGTCTTATACTAGCAAATTTAATGAAATCCATTCGTACTTGAATCTCCAGTATTTAATATTCCACATTCTTTTTTTTGTGTGTTTTTTGGTAAATCATCTCTTACAAATACACCTCTAAAATTTTTTATTCTTAATTTTTTTGCTGCTTTGATTAATTGAAAGTTTGTTAATGGTTCATTTGGTAATATGATTTTTTCAACATTGATTCTTTTGTCCATTTTTGTTAATAGTTTGAGATTTTTTAAAATGATTTCTAAAAAATTACTTACCTGTTTTTTATCTTATTTGAGACTCGTCGACTTCGTTGTGCCTGCCTGCCTGCCTGCCTATGCCTGTTTATTTCCAATCAATCTGACACGAAAAGTTTTTCTTTTACTATACTTAGATCCCGAAGGGATCCTGACTTCGTTAGATTCTTTGGATCCATAAGAATTAATTTAAAAAGTCTATACGCTAATGTATGAATACCATCTTCTAAAATAATTCTTTTGTCATCTTCTGCGCTCAATACTATTTTGTTTATTTCTTCTGTATAAACTTCATGTAAATGAGATCTTATGACATTCATTTTTCTCATTTGATCTTTTTTATTCATAAGGCATTCTTTGTAATCTTCATGTGTTATATATTTTTTAACAACATTTTTCTTTATTCCCTTACATTTTTTCTTATCTTCTCCATTTATTTTATATCAATACAATTTTGATCTTTGACCTACAAATTCTTCAATTTGTGCTCCTCCAGCTTCATCTTTAAACATTCCTAATACTTTTTTAATCGCACCTACTTTAAATCTATTTTGAGTAGCTGGATGATTATTATCAAATTCGCTAGTGTCAAATTTACTTTCAAGATCGTTTTTAGTATCTGAATAAAAGTCTTTTGTTTTTATTTCATATGCTAAAGAATCTGTTTCTGTGAGTTATAGTTTTGCTTTATCTCTATATTTACTTTTGATGTAATCATAATAAAATTCATACATCAATGTCTTACTCAAATCTAAAATGCACATACCCAAGTAAATAGGCTTATTATAAACTAGTTTTGTACTTTTTATATGTATCGCTATTAAGTTTTTATCAAATATAGTCCTACTTTCATAGTTAGGTTTTGATGCTAGTTTAATAGCTTTTTCTCTTTCAGTGATTAATCTGACATCAACTCTGTTTTCAATATTTTCCTTTGTTTTTCCAAATACTGAGTTATTCATGAGTTTAAAAAACTCTTTTTCAAAGACATTTTTTGCTTCTTTTCTCAAATTTGTATTAAGCTCAATATATTTTTTTAACCATGCACTTTCTTCAAACTTTATTCCGCTATGAATTTTAGTCAATTTCAATCCTAATCTTTCATACAGTTTTAAGTTTTTATAATGAATGATATAGTTTTTCTTATGATTTAAATTGGGTACTAACTTTTCAACTTTGTCAATTTTTAATCTCTCATGAGCAAGTGGATAAACATTATGAGCATCATGTAAATGTTAAGGATATTCTAAATCTACTTCTATATTTGTATATTTTGTAATTTTGTATAATTTGTAACTTTGTAAATCTACTTCTATATTTGTATATTTTAATATACAAGAAATAGATTTCCAATTTTTCAATTCTTCTTCACTCATCCATTCAAATCCATGTGTAGGAAAGGGTTTACTCATAGCCCATCCATATAGATTATTAGCATCTAAATATTGTATATAAGTAGATTCTTTACTTTCATCATATTTTCCATATTTTTATTATTAGCAGTTCCTAACCTGTTAGAAATCATACTAATTCCACCTCTTATTAACATTGCTGCATCCCATGCTAACCCTGGTGATGTGTAATACCAAACAGGATCTAATTTATAGTTTTTTATACAAAGATCTCTAACATTTTCAAAGACATGGGCTAATAATAATACATCTGCAACATTGTATAAATTATGGTAATCTCTAAATGTTTTACGATTAAACTCATTCCATACAGTTTGAGCATGTAAATAATCTTCATCACTTATTCCTTCATCATTTAATCTTAAATAAAATGATTCTTTTGGTGGTAATTGTGTTTCATTTAATTAACTTATAGAATCTACCCATTCATACGGATAAACACCTTTTCTTAACAATAAATTTAATTTTTTATTTTCTAATTTTTTATATTTTCCTTTTGTTGAATTTTTTACCTATTCATTTAAACTAGAAGCCATAAATCTAAAACTATCAATGTAACGTATTTCTCTTTTAACTTTAACTTTTTTTCCTTCTTTTATTAATAAACTCATTAGCTTTAATTTCTTTAGAAAAGCTAACATACTTTTCTTCATTGTTGGGTATACAATTAATTTTTCCTCCTTCTGATTTTCCATCTCCTGACAATTTCTTTATAAACAAGTGAGAGTCATAACCTGTTAAATTATGAAACAGTACTGGAATGAATTTTGAAATTTTATATTTTAAATTACAATCATTATGAGCAGCGCCTCTGTATTTACCTGTAATATGACAATGATCTTTTACTTTATCTTCTTTAAGATCTTTTTCACAAATGTGGCATACTTTTGCATTATTAAAATTTTCTTTGTCTTAAAGTGTAAATATCATCTTTTTTGGAAACTTTAAATAAGTGTTATAAATCTTCTTATTATCAGCCTCTAAGTTATCAAAAGATATTTGTGCTACAACACCACGTTCACTATCTGCAGTGAATGTAGCTAGTATGCTATGACCAATAGTTTTCTCAATAGATTTCTCAATGCTTTCATCAAAATATTTAATATAGTAACAAAAAGAACTTGGTGTATGTCTTTGATATTGTTTTGTATAAGATTTATTGGGATTGGGTGCACAAGTGTTGATAGGTTTTATAAAACTTTCAAAGTCAGCATAGACTAAAAAAGGTACTCTCATAGTTTTTTTAAAATGGTTAAACTTTATCATTGTGTTTGGCTCTGGAAGTTCAATAAGTACTGATTTATGAGTATCACAATTCAATTTATGGTTTGATAAAGATTCTTCAGTGCTAAATCCTAAGAAGCAATTTCTACAATAAAACATTTCATGTTCATTTTTAGATGTTTGTCATGAAAGTAATCTACTTAAATTTTTTATTAGGTAACAATGATTAGTTTTATCATTTGAAATGAGTTAACAAGCCTATTTGATGTTGTCTGTTTTTCTCATTTGATATACTTAAAGGATAAATGGACTTTCGTGTCCTAAGACACTTATGTCTTGATTGTTTTTTTCAAATTGTATAATTTGCTGGAGTGACACTGGAAATTTTATTTTTTCCAAATTTAATTAATCAGCTTGTTCATTTAGATCTTTATCTACTCTTTCAGAATTTTTTATCTTTAGGATTTAAAAATCGAGCAATACACCACTTAAAGCATTCGTTGTCTTCATTTTTAATATTGATGATTTATTTTTTAGTTGCCAACTCTTTATTAAGAGGAATGTAAGATTTACCTTTAATGGGTTTATATTCAATGATAGTAATGTCCATTTTCTCAACTGATACAAATCTCCAACTTGATCCCATCTGTTGAAATGTTGACAAGGATTCTAAAATTTTATTTGTAGCTCTTTCATAAAAACAACTTCTGCTTTTGTTGAAAAAGTTGCAATATTTGTTATAGTTTCTCCTGTTTTAAGATCAACACGCTTCATTTTACATAAAAGAACGATATAGATCTTTGATCCTTTATTGCTATTCAGTATTTGAATAACATTATTTTTAGCTGATTTAATAAATGACAAAGCATCATATCCTTCAACACCTTAAATTTAAACTCAATTTGAACTCTATTGGTTTTCTAGTTCAAAACCTTTTATATAAATTAGAAACTGTAGATTTTATTGATTCAAGTTTATCGTTTGCAGTCTTTTTATTGGTCTCAGGAACATAGGACATAATCCAATTAGCAAATGAATTAAATTTAATATTAACAATATTAGTATACTTACTTGGAACATACTGAGAAGGCGTTAGAGCATTTTGTGAAATATGCCCTGGAATGGGTTCGTCTAATAAGTGTGATCTTTGCCCTAAGTTTTTTTGCCCTAATTCTCTTCGCTCTAATTCTTTAATAAGATCTGTTTTTCTCATTCTATAATTTTATTTGATTTTTCGCTCTTTTGCGATTTTTCTCAATTCTATTAATTATATGTTTTTCATTTTTTATATACAAGATTTTTTTTTCTAATGTCAAATTTTTATTTTTGTTATTTATTTTTAATTATTTTTACTTAACAAAAAAATATTTAATTTTTTATCAAAAATATTTTATTTTTCACTCTCTTTTGGAAATTTAGATGAGTTAATGAGATCATATTTAAATCCATTTTCAGTCTTTCCATGACGTGATTCAATATATTTACACCCATGACCTGTCTTTTTAATAAAATTGTACAATGATTTATATATTACCTCTTACCCTGTTTCTACATTAGTTATTTTAATAGATACTGGATCTGTTCTAATTTTTAAAAGTCTGTCATATTTTGGATCTCTTTCTTTTTTCTCTTTTATAGGATGAATTCTTGGTCTTCCAACTTTTTTTACTTTTTTTACTTTTTCTTTTTTAACTCTTATTTTTTTCTCTTTTATTACTATAGGACGAATTCTTGGTCTTCCTCTAGGTTTTTTAATACATGCGTCTGATGAACCGACTCTTTTTCAACAAGTTCATGCTCTGTAGCAAGAGTAACTATGGCAATTAGTTTTTTTGACGTTTCTTTAATGTTATTTTTTTTTTAGTAAATTTAATAAATACTTTTTTGTATATTTTACTTTATCACTCATTTTTATTATATAAAGAAAAAAAATTTAAATCACTTTCAAACGACTTAAATTATTGCATTTTTCAATATATTTTTTTAAAAATATACTTTAAATATTTTCTTCATTCTCTTTTAATATATCTTTCATTCTCTTGTTTAATTTATAATGTTTATTTATTCTCGTTTTAATGTATTCTATTTGGCTTTGTATTCTTAGCTTAATAGTTTTATGTTCAAATTGTATTCTAGTTTGTATTCTCTCTTGCATCTCTTCCTCTGTCTCTTGAATCTCTTCATCTGTCTCTTCCAGCTCTTTAATTTTCTCTTCCAGCTCTTAATAGATTAATAGATTTGGAAGTTACCCTGGTAGGTTTGCTGATAATGGGGAAGATATTAAGCTGAAACATGTCGTCAAAGAAATTTTTAGTAACCGCATGTTCGTTGTACTTTAAGATATTTATGTTTATATCTCCAATTATGAACAATTTTTTCTGTTATCTATTTTTTGTTATTAAATATTTCATATAGTTTGAGAATTTACAGGTATCACCATCGAATGGTCTTTAGCACGTAGAAACTAGAAAGTTTTTTGACGCGTTTGTAACTTCCATTGTGAGGACCTCAATATTTTCATTAGAGTTTGAGAGATCATTTCTTAACTTAGTGTTTAAATCATTTTGTATATAAATCGCAATACCTCCTCCTCTTCTGTTAACAGATCTTTCTTTATAAAATATTTTAGAGTTTGGAATTTGGAGGTCAGAGTTTTTTTCTGCTGTTTCGTCGGAGCTTCAAGTCTCTGTAAGGCAGATCATACTGAAAGTATGTTTTCATTCAAGGAGAAAGTTTTTTAATTTGTCTATATTTATAGGTAAACTTCTGATATTTATATGTTTTACCGTAAAATTATTTATAGTGGTTTTAAGTTCAACTTTAAAAATTTTAATATCAAAATATACAGAATTAGAATATTTTTCGTTTAAAAAGCTGAAAGTTGTCATAACGATTTCGTGGTAAATGTTTATTGACAATTTTAAAGATATTAAAACGCAGTCTTTCTAAGTCTATTGTTTCATTACCATAATCATTTTTTAGAAATGAAATTTTTTAAAAATTTGTTCGCTAAAAACAGCTGTTTATTTTTTAAATTCTCTGCAATAAATTTTATCAAATTTAATAATGGCGTACTTACCAGCTTTACGAATTCGTTTTACTTCCTCCCATAAATTCTTACGATGTTCAATCGTTTCTTTCGTGTAGTCTTCGTTTATGTAAATCCTAGTCTCTCGTAATTTTTTGGCGCTGTTCAAAACTTTAGTTTTATCTAAAAAATTCAGTAGTTTGAAGATTATTGTCCTCGGTGGTTTGTCTTCTCTTGCACTTCCAATACGATGATCTCGTTCCATTTCAATTTCTTCAGATATTTTTAGCTTATTTCTAATTATTTCTTTAACAGAGTTTCTACAATTTTTCCAGCTTTCACCTTCTATTTCTTTAACACCATCGATTCTTAAATTGTTTCTGCGTGAGCAGTTCTCTACGTCCACAGTTTTTTTACTAAATAATTTATATCATACCCGAAATTTGCTTTAACTTTTTCCGTTTTTTCTGTAACATTTGCTTTTTCAAAGTTTAGGCTTGCTTTAATTTCATGTATATCTTTTTCAATAATAGTATTGTTTGATTTATTTCGTTTAACTTCGTATTCAAGCTTGTCTAGTCGTTCTGCGAGAATTTTTAAGTTTCCACGTATTATTACTGTAAAGTTTTTTTCTTGCTCTTTTAATAACTTGCTTGTTTCCGATAATATATAAGCTTTTTGTTCTTCAAGCTTGCTTGTTATTAACTTTTCGATATTTTTTAACGCTAGATCCATTTTTAATTTGTTAGTAAGATAATTAAAAAAAAAAAACGTCCGCTCGCGGTGATGTTCACGGTCTATCAATCCTGCTTCTACTACTAAATCTTATAATATTTTTTCTCCTAATATTAATTCTAATCTTAATTTTTCTAACTTTAACTCTTCTTATTATTCTTCTATTCTATTTTCCAAGTCTTCTATTTCATATTCATATTCATCTTCACGGAATATTTCTAATCTTCTTTCTAATCTTTCTTTTTTAAATACAAATTCTTCTAATGTTTCTTTTTTTAATCTTAATTCTAATTTTAATTCTAATAATCTTTTGTAAGAATTTTTACATTCTTTTTTATACGATTTGTTTTGCATTTCGTTTTTCATTCTTTTTATTATGTCAAGAAATTTATTTATGTCATTTCAAATAAATTTATTTTATTGCATATATTTTTTTTCTTGCATCATTTGCTACAAGATGAAGTTGTCGTCGTTACAGTAGTATTTGTATTAGCATGACCAGAAGTAGCTGATACGCATATTCACATTTACATTGAAGTTTTGCATTTTTTATATATACAATAATCATTTATAGATTTTTCAATTCTTTATTATCAACCCATGAGTTAAAAGTATTTGGATAGCCATACCACTTTAATAACGATTTGTTTCCTTGTTTACAAATAACCTTTTCAATTCTAAATATCTCTTAATTCGTTTTTTGTAGTTCTTGTTCATAAAAAGTACCTTGTATTTCTTCACCATTATGATCAGTTATTTTATAAGTTGGTGGACCTGTGTACCGAATCTGTGATACTGTGAATACCTCTTAAGTCCATCTTGGTGTGTATCCTTTTTCAAACGATCCTTTCTTTTTAGTTATTCTCACTTTATCACCTATTGAAAACTTGGTTTTAGGAGACTCGGCGACCTCGTTAATAGAATTTGATCTCACTTTTCCATTTAGATTTAGAAATACTATATTCTCATTCTTTTTAGTGCTTGCTTCAACTGGAGTCATTTTAATTGAAGAATGCTTTGTGTTGTTGTATTGATTTACCATTTCATCTAAAACGTCAATATATTTTCTGGTAGAGTTAGCTGAAAAGTACTTGAACATTTCTCTTTCATTGTTCTGTTCCATCGTTCAACTACATAGCTTTTTTCTTCATTTTCATTCAAATAGAGCTGCTCTCCTAATGCTTTAACATGCTTGTTTTATTATTCCAATCCTTTATCTACCCATAATTTTGTACCCTTTCTTTCTTTAAAGATTTAATTGAAGGCATGAGCAACTTCAATTCCAGTTTAACTTTTCAACGGAACGATCCATCCGTACTTTGAAAATACATCTATCACAATTAATAAGTATTTTATACCGTCATTGTATTTAGAAAAAGTTTACATGTCAACTAAATCAGCTGCCCATATTTCATCCATCCCATTTGCAATCACTTTTTTTTTTTCTAAAATGTTTTATATTGGGTTTATGAAGTTCGTTTGCAACTTCATCAGTCCATTTCATGATTTTGCTTGTTTTTTTGATAGCTGGTAGTTTTTTGGACCTACACCCATACCAAACTTTGCTTTAGCAGATAAGATAGGTTTTATAATCTTTCGTTCTAATTTTTTACGTGGTGTTGGATCATGTATAGAATCCATTTGTTTAAGCATTATTTCATCAGCTATATTTCTAGTTGGAGTATCTTGATTATATTTATAAGCAAGATCATGAATATAAGCTGCTTTATTAACTCTATCTACTGGTTTACTACATTCTTTAGGTGTATCAGTAGAAGTTAATCTTTCATCTAAATTAGTGCCAGGTCCTGCAAAGTTCATACCTGGTAAATGCATTTTACCTGGAAACTTTGCCCATGGTAACTTTTTATTCTTTGTAAATGAATTAATAGATTTTACTAAACCACCTCCTTTAGATTCTTTTAGGGATCCATAAGAGTTAGTTCCTTTTGTAAATTGAGTTTTTGCTGTATTACAAATAGCACATTTACCACGTAGCATATTTCTCTTATTTTTACTAACAATATTTTGTAAGTTGAGTGTATCTGTTTTGTTTTTACATTTAACGCAATACATTTTTTATATATGTAAATATTTATTTTATATCATTTTGTAAATTTAATATTTCTGAAAATTGATTTAAATAATTTTTCTTCTATATATAAAAATGTCATATGTAGAGATTGAAAATTTTGTTGAGGAAAAGTTGTGTGCTGATGTAGTATTTGATTATTGTAAACCTGTTCATTATCAAAAAACGAGAATTGGTTATAATAAAACTAGCAGAGCACTAATATTTAAAACACCAAAATTATTTTCATACGGGGTTTGTGAAAATAGAGATCCAAAAACGAATAAACTGACTGGATATTCAATTCCACTTGTTTGTTTTAATGAAATGAAAGGAAAGACTGAAGAAGAAGAAAAATTTATTGCAATGATTCAATCTATTGAGAAATTTTGTAGAGATGAAATGAAAGAAAAACAATTAAAAAATAAAGTGAAGAATTTTAAAACTGACAACTTAAAAATTCTAAAATGTAATGATAATAAACCTCCTGTTTTTTTTGCAAAAATACCGACAGGAGGTAAAAATGTTAAGATGGAGACTGTATTTAGTTCTGCAGATGATGATGAATTTTCAGGGCATAATCTTAATAAAAAAATATGTTATATTGAGGGTTGTTTAAGAATTGAAGGTGTTTATATTGGCTCAACGATTTAATCTATACAAGTCAAATTATCAGATGCTGTTGTCTATGAAAAATAAAGTAAATTATAAAATAATTTATAATAATTTAAATAAAATTTTATAAATGTAAAGAATGGATATTGAAGTACATAACTATAAATCAAATATCACTACAATTAAATTTGATCCTATTATTGAACTTGATAAAACGAAAAAATACGAAATGGCATTTATAAAATTAGAAACTATTCACTATAGTATTTAAGATCAAACAAAGTGTTAGCATATATTAAATAACCTTGTAGATGGAAAAATTATAAATGGTAAGAAAACTACTGTTATGCATACATTCTTATCAATGACTCGTCCTTCAGATATGAGCCTTGTTGAAGAACCGAATTTTTGAAGTTATTTTCCATTAAGAACAAACTTACTTGAAAAAATGACAGTAGATCGACATGCTATAGTATGAGTAAAGAAAGAATAATAATGCAATTTCACCTCAGAGAAGTACAGTAGACTTCTCCATGCTTCGCTATGAATCTCTGAAAGAGATTTACTACTTATGAATCTCTGAAAGAGATTTAGAAAATGATATAAAAAAATAAATATGCATATATAAAATGAAGATATGTGAAAAAAGAATAGGTACTGTTATAAATACTACACTTGCTCAAAATATTGAACTTGATGATGATAAAGAGTATGAAATGGCTGTAATGGGATTTGATACATATAATACTTTTTCAAATATATATGAAACGAACAATAAATTTAGATTTAGTGCAGATGATGGTGGTAATTGGGTAAATTTCACTTTTAAAAAAGGAGCATATGAACTTGCATCTTTAACTAAATACTTAGAAGTTCATTTACTAAAAGATTACATTTACAGCAGAAGTTGCTACAATGAGTACAAACATGACTCTTTCACCAAGGTTTCAAGTTGATTTTACAATTCCAAATTCAATTAGAGAACTTTTAGGTTTTGAGAGTAAAATATATTATGGAGGTAGTAATATATTGGAAAAAATAACTAATTTAACGCATGTTAATACTATACATATCACAAATAATCTTGTACAAGGTACATTTGTAGATGATAAAATTATAAATATTATACATTCATTTTTTCCGAAAGTAGGTGTTGGATTTAAAATTACAGAAAAAGTAGATAGACCAAATTATTCAAAAATGACAACAAAAACATTTGTAAATATGACAACTACATTGATCGATCAGGATGGTTATCTCCTTGAAAATCTAGGGGAAAAATTAACTGTTAAGTGCCATAATAGAGAACGTGTTGATTTGGGTAACATTGTAAGAATTTTAAAGAGATGTGAATATATATTAAATGAAATACAACCTAATTCTTAAAAAAATTATATTAAATAGAATGGTATTATTTCTTATGAATCTATGTAAATAATTTAAAAAAATTATTGCATATATACAAAAATGACAATATATTATGATACATATATAAATCTTTCAAAAAGGCAGAAAGAAAAAATTAAAAAAGCAATTGAATCTGAGACTAACGCTGTTATAAAACTAACATATCAACATCTAAATGGTGAACATAAAATAGCTTTAATAGATTCACAAAGAAATAGAATGAAATTATCATTTCTAAAAGGTAGTGGTATAACACTTACAATTAGTAGAACACAACTTAAGCATAACGCTAAGTAAATGGAGTATTTTTACCTTTGCTAGGATTAGTTGGAAGTTTTTTAGCTTCAAAAGTTGTTCCAGCTATGGCAACAGGATTATTGACTGGAACAGCTGCAGCTGCTGGAAATGCTGTAGTTAATAAAATTGCTGGAAATGGTATTGTCCACATGAAAAAGAATGGACAAGGAATTAAAGTTAGAGCTGCAGGAAACTGTTTATTTATAGATCCGTAGGTTAATAGTGATAGTTATTCAGGTTATGGATTGTATGTTAAAAGTGCAAAAATATATACACCAGTAGGTAGAGGTTTATTATTAGGTGAAAATTCTCCATTTAAGAATATACCATTATTAAATTTGATTCTTTAATAAATTAGTAGATCTTAATTTTCTAGATATAAATATATATTTAATAAAAAATATATATTTTATGAAAATGCACAATCTG
Source organism: Hydra vulgaris (assembly GCF_022113875.1). Lineage (NCBI taxonomy): Eukaryota > Metazoa > Cnidaria > Hydrozoa > Anthoathecata > Hydridae > Hydra > Hydra vulgaris. The sequence goes on along the minus strand of NC_061163.1, from coordinate 2,091,735 downwards.
GTATATAAATAATATCTAATCCACTTCTATATTTTTCATAATCTCTTTTGGAAGATAAATCTATAACAGCAAATCCATGTGGTTCAGTCCAAGCTTCATTACAAAATTTTTTAAACTCAGCTTTATTAGGCATATCACTCGAAACATGATCATTATTAATGTGATTTAAATTCTTTGCATCTTGAGGAAATAAGCATATAGAATTTGCATTTTCTTTTATAGTTCTCCTAGGTAACTAAAATAATTTTGTGCAAGATAGAAAAAATCTACAATACTATGTCTTCCTATTATATAGTACTTTTCACGGTTGTTTTGTTTTGTTAATTGCAAATCATCAAATATCATTAAATTATTTTTATTATAATCAAGATCTTCTGATTCTGGGACATCATCTACTGTTTCAAAAAACTCGCATTCAATATCTGTTTTCTCTTTTAAATATTTCGAAATGTCTTCAATAATAAGTTCAGGGCTAGCATTCATTTTTTCTATTTTATGTTATAACTTAAAAAGTTCAAGAGTAACTTCTTTTGGTACTTTTTTTTCAAAAGAATTTTTTAATATTTTGTATTCTAATTGAAAAAGAGATTTTCCGTAAACTTGTGAATTATTATAGTCTACCTAACCAGGCCTTAATTGTAAGTTTAATAATAAAGTTGTTTTTCCATAACCTGACTTTCCTACAATAATTTCTCTTATACTTTTAGGTAATAACTTATAATTATAAAAATTACTTTTAATTACATTCCATGATAAATCTATGATATCCATTTTTGTTTATACAAGAAAATTATTTATATCATTTTTTAAATTTAAGCCAAAATGTTTTCTTTATAAAAATGCCGATAAACAAAATGGGATATACTCAAAATTACATAGAACAAAAGATAAGTATTTTATTAACGATTAATATAGATTCAGAACATCATGCAGTAGTTAATAATGGAAGATGTAAAGTATTTACTCAACAAGATTTTGTAATAAAATCAAGTTCATACAAGTGCATTTCTTTAAAGTGTTGAGTTAAAAAAAATGAAGGGTATGCATTAGTTGCACTAACGGAAAAATATAAGCCACATTTAAACTTGTTTAATTCTGTAATAGCAGAGTCTACTGATGATATTAATGTAACTCTATATAATAATGATAAAGATAAAAAAATTGAAAAAGGAAATTGTCTATTCTATATCCTGTCTTTTAACGGAATTGTAAATAGAATTAATTATATATCTAATAAAAATGTTAAACAAATAAAATCTAGCGAAGCTTTAATACCTTCAGCATCGAAAGAAGAATCGAAAGAAGATAAAAACTCTGTTAAATCTATATTATCAGGTATAGGAGATTTAATTATAAATAATTTATGTAATCAAGATGATACTTAATCTAATACTCATAAACATGATTTACTAAAATAATTTAAAGAAATGCTTCTTTATAAAAAGAATGGAATATAAAAATTAAGAAAGCAAAAGTAAAGAATATAAAACTATTTATTAGATCTTAGGATCTTAGGCAGTTTGGAGTTGATCCAACTGCTCCACCACTATCTATAGATCAGAAATATTGATTAGATAAGAAAAGTGATATATTCAAAAAGAGATGCGAAAGAAGTAGAAGAGCTATGTTAAGTAAAAAATATCACAGAGCGTCAAGAATCATTTCAGCAATTGATAATTCATTACTAGCTACTACTTTGACAATTGGAGCTGTTGGTATAGGTCTTTTATCTACTATAGTAGCAGCACCAGTTGCTATTCCACTGGAAGGAGCTGCTTTAGGTGTAGGTGTGTTATCATTAATAGGATCACAAATTATTAAAAAATTAAACATAAAAGCAGAAAAGCATATAAGTATTAAAGTGATGGCTGATACAAAACTTAATTCAATAAGTGAAAAGATTTCTAAAGCTTTAATTGATGATAATATCGATGATGTAAAATTTACAATAATACTTGGAGAACTTCAAAAGTTTAAAGACATGCCTGAACAAATTAGAACAAAATCTAAAAGCGATATTGATAAACAAACTAAAGAATCACTTATAATTATAGGTAGAGATAAAGCTATGAAAGAAGCTATGGAATTGTTAAAGAACAGGTTCGGCAAAAATCAAAATATTAGCAAAATAAATATTAATTAAACCATAATATATGTTCATTTAAAACATATATTATGTTCATTTAAAACATTATAGATATCAAAAAGATTTAGCTATTCTGGATGTAAATAATTTACTACTTATGTATCTCTGAAAGAGATTAAAAAAAATTATTGTATATATAAAACGCCATTTTTTAAAACTACAGATCCTGATAAAAGAGATCAAATGATTAAAGAAGTAATAGAATCAAGGAAAAAAATAACATAACATTAGGAGCTATTGCATCAAGCTATCTAAAGATATACACTGCTAATAATAGTAAAAAGGTATCGGATTTCACATTCGGCATACATTACAATGATGAAAAATTTTACATTGGTAAGAAGCCGATAACTATTGAAGGTAATGATATAACTATTGAAGGTAAAAAATACATTGGAATACCTGATCTCTGGGAGATAATAATTAAATCTCAACCTGTTAAATTTACTAATGATGATCGTAATAAGTATAAAGAAATTCTAGATCAAATAAATGCAATTCGTACTAATCTAAATCCTGTTAAGCCAATATCTTCTAGAAGTTATAAATACAAAGAAGTAATAAAACCAACTTTGGAAGAAATAACTGGAAAATCTGGAAAACGAGTAATAATTCTTCCTAGTGATCTAGATGAACTAGTTAAAATGCTTCAATTGCGCATAGCTGCGTTAAAAGCAGGTAATACTGGAGCTAGAAATAAAGCTGTTGCAATTTGTGATGAGTTGTTATGTCAAGGCATAACTAATTCTGAAAATTAAAAAGAGGTTCAAAAAATGATTAATGTTAATGGAAGTGGAATATTTGATGGTATTAGTAATGTATATAATCGAGCAAAATCATCAGATTTAGTTAGAACGTTATCTGCTATAAAGATTATTCAGATTAGCGAAGCTAATTAAAATAAATTAAATAAAAATAGTTACTAAATAAAAATCCTCAATAAAAATCCTAAAAAGAGATATACATGTTATTGGTGGAAGTGGACTATTTAGTTCTATAAGAAATATGTTTCAGAAACAAGCATTAAGGAATGCATTAAAAGCATCTAGAGCTTTAGCTAGTAAAGCAGCTGCTCGTGATTTAGGAAAAACTTCAATAGATGCTGCAAAGTCTGCAGGAAAGAACTTGCTACTTCTGCAATATCTACTGCTAAAGACGTCGTAGTAAATAAAGGAAAACAAATAATACAAAAGCATCAAATAAAGCAACTAAAGAGCTCTCACCTGAAAGTAAACAAATTCTTTCAGATTTGATTGAATCTGCAGCTAATAATCCATCTAGTGAAGTAAAAACAGATTTAAGTAGAATTATGTATGGATCAGCAATTAAATCTAGTCACAATAAATCAAAAAAGAAAATTTCAAATGCAATAAGAATACAAGATTTAGCTAAAGAAAGTAGAGTTAAAGAAGGTCTAGGTCTTAGAACAGTGTAGATTATCAGATTAACTTCGCTAATTAAAATAAAATTTAAAATATTAGGACTCTTCAAAATGTTTAAAAAAAATTATCTTGTATGTAAAAAAATAAAATGCCAACTTCTGACGCATTAAATTTTACAGAAAAACCAATGATTTATGAGAGTATTGAAAAATTTGAATACCATGTATCATGTATACAATATCAAAGTAAAATTACAAATTTTGATAATCCTGGTACTGAAATAAGTATAACTATTAATCAAGAAGGCTTGTTTACACTTCCATCTGAAGCTTTTATTTTGATTGAAGGAAGACTTGTAAAAGCAGATGGAACATCTTATGTTAATGCAGATGCTGTAACACTTGTAAACAATGGTCTTACGTATTTATTCGGTAGAGCAGAGTATCAATTATCAGGTCAATATGTAGAAAATATTATTATTTTAGGTAGAACAACTACAATGATAGGATTGCTCAAATATCCTCATTACTTTCAAAATGTTCAAGGTATAAACCAATTATGGTATAAAGATTCATCAACAACTGCAGCAATTGCTACAAATTTAGGATTTGCACCAAGACAATCTTATTTAATTCAAGAGCCAAATACAAAAAGAAAATTTTCCTTTTCTGTTCCTCTAAAACATATTTTCGGATTTTGTGATACTTATAATAAAGTTGTTTATGGGTTAACACATAAACTTACTCTAATTAGAGATGATAATAATAATGCAATTTTTAGAGCCACAGGTACAGCTGCTGGACAAGTCAATCTTACTAAAGTATCACTTTTTATACCACATGTTAAACCATCTCTTGAATATGAACTTAAGCTTAATAAAGAAATTGAATTGAAAATACCACTTCCAGTATCTTATATTGAAAGGCGAAGTGAGAGTATAGTTGTTCCACAAACTACTGATTTTACTTGGACAGTGAATATAACATCATCTAGTACAAGACCTAGATTTATTATTGTTGGATTCCAAACAAATAAAAATAACAGTCAAGAACAAAATCCTGCAATATTTGATCATTGTGACTAGAAAAATATGTACGTAACGCCTAAGTCACAAAGTTATTCGGAAATTGTTATTTATAATCTATCATTCCCAGATCAACAACTTTCAAGAGCTTATAGAGATGCATCTTTATCTACTGAAAAGTTTTATGGAATGAATGAACCAATAACACAATGCAGCATAAATCCTCAAGACTATAAAAATTTATATCCACTTTTTGTTTTTGATGTAAGTAAACAATCAGCAATAATAAAGCCATCAATAGTAGATGTTCAAGTTAAAGCAACATTTAATACAGCTGTTCCAGCAAATACTATGGCATATGCAATTATAATTTCTGATCGATTAGAGCAACTTATATCTGACGGAAGCAAGTTTCAATATATATATTATATCACAAAGTGATCCAGACTTTGTTAGATCTAGAATATATCAAGATTTAATATAGTAAAAATATACAATAAAAAAATCTAACGCATGCGCACTTTCAAGTCACGTGACCGAAGACGTCACACAAGAAAATTCCGCGACAACAAGAAACAAAATTGACACTAATTTGAAAACTGATTTTTAAATTTTAAAAATTGATTTCCTAATTATACAATTTATACACGCTATGGATTAAAATGAACCATATATTTAATTAAATATATGGTTGAAAATATGGTTGAAAATGAGCCAGATCCGGCAATTCCCTACTACTGATACATAAGTATAAAATTAAACTATGTTTAAGCATGAAATTATTACAATCTTTGTGATTTAAAGGAAAATAGCCAATAATACTGTGATCCAAAGATAAACAGATCAACTCAAGTTAGTCATACAAAAAACAAGTAAGTCTGGTAAATTTTTCAGAAGTCTATAACAGATTTAACAGATGAAAAGCTACTCCAAACAACACAACTGTTTATAAAAGAAAGATTAAAATATGTAATAGTTGGAAGTAATATTTTATATTTATTTTAGTAATAATAATAAACTCTAGTTAGCTGGTACACGGTCGTTTACAAGCGCTATGTTTAGGTACGCATGCGTAAGAAAATGCAAAAAATTTTTAAAATGCCTACGGTTCTTAACTACAGAATACCGTCAACCGGGGTAACTCCGGACTGCAGTGTAACTCTGGACAGAGCATTTCTTTTTTCTTTTCTGTATCTTGTAGTAATGCCGCGAACCTACAAACGTAAGCAAAACTTAACATTGTTGTATGAAACAAGCTGCAAAGAAAATCTTCAAAAAGCATTAAAAGATTATGGTAAAGGCATGAGCATTCGGAAGGCTGCAAATAAGCATAATGTTAAAAAATCCACATTATATGATCACATTAGAAACACTAAATTAAAGAAGGTTGGAAAGCCTACAATTCTAAGCATTGCAGATGAAGTACTCATTGCTCAAATGATAGAAGCAGTTGCTGATTGGGGCTTTCCAATTGGAAGATTAGAAGTTAGAATGATGGTTTTCGATTTTCTCAAAAATCGGAATGGATTAAACAATTCCAAGTTAAAGTTGCCTGGAGATGACTAGTTAAATTCTTTTATGAAACGAAATAAAATTACTGGCAGAAATGCTTCTAATATTAAACGTTCAAGATCAAAGTAGGAGTTGAAGTTATAACAGATTTCTTTGAAAAAACTTCAAATATATTTAATTTCGACGAGACAAATCTTTCAGATGATCCTGGAAAAAAAGTTGTTTTAGTTCGAAGAGAAAGACGACGTGTTGAAAATATCCAAGAACATAGTAAAACTTCGATATCTATTATGTGGTGTGGCTCTGCTTCTCGAGTAATGCAACCACCTATGGTAGTTTACGAAGCATTGAATGTATATCAAGGTTGGGTGACAGAAGGGCCACAGGGAACAGCCTACAGTTGTACAAAAACAGGTTGGTTTGATATGAAAACCTTCGAGAAATTGTTTAAAGCATGCTTCTTGACAAACGTTTAGAATTTAAATGGGCCCAAACTACTTTTAGGAGATAGTTTGGTCTCTCATTTTAATGCAGACGTTATAAAACTAGCCAAGGAGCATAATGTTTACTTTGTTATGTTGCCACCAAATGCCACACATATAATGCAGCCATTAGATGTATCTGTCTATGGTCCTATGAAGCGTTGTAGGAGGCAAGTATTAATTGAATGGAAGAAACAAAGCAGTAAATCTGGATGTTTTCCTAAACAACATTTTCCAGGTCTATTGAAAAGTTAATCTTTTAAGTTGCAAGACACTATATGTCAAAATTTATTTTCTGGATTTCATACATGTGGGATATATCCCATAAATCGTATGATCATTTTAAAAAAGATGCCAGAGTTCCAGACACCAGGAGCATCGATAAAAACTATTTTAAACGTAATAATTTTCAATAAAAACTTTGTTAATGTCTAATCGTGGCGCATATGAAACAAAAAAACTCAGGGGTATTAAGTTAAACATTGCATCAGGTGCAGTTTTAAATGTTGTTGCAGATAATAACACTGATATTTGTTTCATCTGTAGAAAAGAAGACGACGAAGAAACCGGTGAAATCCTTGAAGAAGAAGAGGAAGTTTTAGTTGATTGGACTGGCTGTGAACGTTGCGGTCGTTGGTATCATTCAAAGTGTTTGGAAGATGCTATATCGATTGAGTGCATTGTATGCCAAAAACAATAATTTGCCTTGTATTTTTTTAAGGGCAAAATGACTTCTGTATTATTCACTTTACAGTAATGAGTAATTTAAATGTATAATCCTAATAAAAAAATATTGATTCTTAATTATTATTTGTTATATATAAGTATATTTGAAATAGTTCGTTTATTAATAGTTTTGTTTTTGTTCTGTTATATAAAATAGGACTGTTCTCTTTAAATGAAACAGCTTTTTGCCATATTATGATACATGCTACTAAGCTAAATGTTATTAAGATAATGCTGAACTTATTAAAGTTAGAAATTCAACTTTTAAAATCCTATTATTAGGCGTCTGGAGTTACCCCGTTTTCCGAATTTGATTTTTTGATTTTCAAACCGTTTATTAAAGGTAATAATCTATAGAAGAGCTTAAAACCAGTATGTATTTATGTTCTTCATTATTAGAGTGTTCGATTAACACAAAATGAAGCATTTTGAATTGCTTTCAAAGAAACAGTCAAACATTTTATATCTAAAATCGTCCGGAGTTACCCCGGTTAACGGTATATTTTATATGGCAACGGTGTTATTTGTTATTTGATCTCTGAAAACTAAATATTGTAGCCTTATTTTTATGTAGATTAGTATATTATTACAAAAATTTCACAAAAATATAAATAAAAAAAGGATATAAAATATTTTAGAGTACTTAAACTTTAACAACTTTTTAGTGTAACTCATAGATTTGTTTATTTATTTGAAACCAATTTTCTTAAAATCTGACTGTAGGATTTCAATAATTTTTTTTTTGAACTTCAGATAAATATGTTCGATATTTATGATATTTTTCTGGCCACTGCTTCAACTTTTTTTCAATATAAAAATTTGTTTTATTAAAAGCATACTGTTAGCTCGTGTGTGTTTTTTTTAGATGGTACAGTTGATTATACCAAGATAGGTTTTCATCAAGATATATTCAAAGATACTTTATATATTTTGATGGAAAAAGTTTTTTACCATTAATTTTAATTTTAATATGATCAATAGTTTTTTGAGGGGAATGAAAAATAATGTATTCAGTTTTATTGAAATTCAAGGAAATACGGTTACTATTTAACCAGTTACATAAGCGATGAAGATCTTGATTAACGTTTTTACAAAGAGTCGTGAGGGATTTGCTGATATGTAAAAGATTGGTATTGTCAGCATAATGATGTATCATAGAATTTTTTAACGAACAAGATAAATCATTTATATATAATAAGAACGACAATGGTCCAAGAACGGAACCTTGTGGAACGCCATATTTAATAACTTTATGTGTGGATTCAAATCCATTATTTGAAACAAACTGAGTGCGATCCCTAATATTTGAAGAAAACCAATTATTAGCAATACCACGTATTCCGTAGTAGTTTAACTTTTTTATTAGAATGTTGTGATCAACCGTATCAAAAGCTTTTTGAAGATCTATGAACACACCACAAGCAAAAGAACCACTGTCAATTGCACCACGAGTCATTTCAATAATGCTAATAATAGCGTGAGAAGTGGAGTGATTTGAGCGAAGCCCAAATTGTCGAATATGAAAACAAGCAAAAGTATTTAAAAAGTTGTAAATACGAGAATACATAAGTTTTTCTAATAGTTTGCTGACATTTGATAATGATGAAATTGGTCTGTAGTTATTACATTCAAGTTTTGAGTCTTTTTTATGAATTGGGATAACAGAAGCATTTTTTAAAATATCAGGGAATACACCGGTTGTGAATGACAGATTAAATAGTTTAGAAAGTACAGGAGAGATATCATTTGCAAGAACTTTAAAAATAGGTATTGGAATGCTGTTAGGTCCCAAAGCCTTGCTGTCATTAAAATAATGAATAATCGATAATACTTCGTTTTTGTCTGTAGGTTTTATAAACATTGAATTAAGATTAGGATTTTTAAGATATTTATTAAAGTCAGTATTTGATAAGTGAATTTTATTCTGTGAATCTTCCGGAACTGGAACAATAAATGAATTAAAAGATTTCGAAATTTTTAATGGGGTCGTATATCATGAAGTTGGTAGAAGATAAGCATGAAGGAGATGAGTTAACTCTTGAACTAATGTTTAAAAGGTTCTTAAGACCATTCCGTGTAGATTTCAAATTTTTGGCATTGTCAGAGAAGAACTTAGAGTAATGGTTCTTTTTACTACGACGGGTGAGAGTAACAAGTATGTTTCTATATAAGATTTTTCTAGATTGAGTTTGTTATTAAGATTTTTTGCTTTAAGAAATTTGTTAAATATTTTATTTCGCATTTTAATAGAAGTCAAGATTCGTGTTATATATTCGTGTTATCGTGTTATCCGAGGTTTGAGACCCCTTGATAAGCAGCGGTCAATGGTGCATGTTTATCTAAAAGAAAATTGAAACTTGAGAAAAACTCTTCAAATGACTTATTAGTCTTAGCTTCGTTGACATTGATTACATTAGTCCAGCTAAATTTTGAGAAATCTCTACATAATTCGACGCAATTTATTTGTTTTAAATTTCGACGAAAAATGCAACTTTTACGAGTATTAATTTTGGTTCTATAAAATGGATGTATTAAAAATGGGGGGCAAACGATCTGATACCGTAGAAGTAAAATTACAGGCAAAAATATTTGTAGAAGTTGCATTAGAAAATATGTTGTTAATTAGAGTTTTGGAGTGATTTGTGATTCTTGTTGGCAATGAAATAAAGGGAAGAAAGTTATTTAAAGCAATAGTGTCTAAAAAATCGGAGACAGAATTATCTGAGTTTGCTAATAAAAGATCGACATTAAAATCGCCTATTAAAAAAGTAGTTTTGTTTTTTTTCCATAGATAGCTTTTCAAAAAGTGGAATTAAATATTATTTAGTAAATTCTGAAATATCCATACTAGGATGGCGATAAATACAGCCAATAATGATGTTTGACTTTTTAGGAATTATGAATTCCACAAACACAGATTCTAAAAGCTTTGGTTTAAGTTAATTAAATCTTTGGTTTAAGTTAATTAAATCTTACCGGTTATCATAAACATAACCGGTAAGATTTAATGGGATAGTTGGTAAAATGTCATTTTTTAGTTTAGTTTCAGTTATGCCAATAATACTGAATTTATGATTAATAAGAGATAAAAGTGAGTTTAATTCTTTTAACAAGAGAAGCAATATTTAAATAAAAAAGAGAAAAATTATTTTTGTCGATGTTAGAAGAGTTAAAACTTATGTCCATACATTTACAATTAATAGGGTTTTCTTCGAGGTTTACGTCATTGTAAAATCATTAAGTTCATTATAATAATTAGACTGTATGGTGTTTGGGAAAGATGATATGTTGTTTTCGAATTCATTTATATGAATCACTTTATCATTTATTGTTTGCAGGTGCCGCTTCTTATCTGATAAAGTACTGAATGGAAAAATTTTTCTCCTAAAGTTTTTAGTTTTACATAAGTTTTACAATTAGTTTACATAATATTATTATATAAAATATTTTTTTTAAACAATCATTTTATTTTACTTTTTTTTTAATTTTCAGGTCTTTAAATGGTTAGGTATAGAAAAAAAAACACAGACAGAGCTGCTATATCATGTGATACAATGAAATCAGCTGTTAATGAAGTTTTAGAGGGCAGACCAGTGAGTGTTGTAGCTTGCAAGTTTAGCAAAAATCGACTTTAAAAAGATCTTGTAATAAAAAGAAGCTCAATACAAATAAATCTTTCAAGTCTAATCACAATAATAAACAAGTTTTTACTGCAAAAGATGAAAAAAGTTTGTAAAGTTATATACTACTTGCATCAAAAATAAACTATGGACTTTTAACTAAGTCAACACGATTATTGGCATACAAGTTTGCTGTAAAAAATAATAAGATCTGCCCTTCATCATGGATCAAGAATAAAATTGAAGGGATTGGTTGGTTGCAAGGTTTTATGAAAAGACAACCAGAGTTGTCTTTACGAACACCTGAACTAACTGCCTTTAACCGACACACTGTAGGAGAATTTTTCCAAAATCTAAAAACGGTAAGAAACGGTAAGTTTGATCCTTATTGCATATATAATGTTGATGAAACTGGTTTAACAACGGCACAAAAGCCAGTAAAAGTGGTAGAAGGTAAAATAAGTAAACAATTAGGAAGAATCACATCTGCAGAACGAGGATCATTAATAACTGTATGTTGTGCGTACGAGGATCATTACTAACTGTATGTTGTGCTTCAAATGCAATTGGAAACTCTATTTCTCTGTTATTTGTTTTTTCTTGGGTCAAATTTCATGATTATATGATAAAAAAAGGTCCTCCTAGATGCGTGGGACTTGCAAATCCTTCTGGTTGGATGAATTCAGACATTTTTATAGAATGGATAAAACACGTTGTGAGGTATTCAAATTGTTCTCATGAATCTCCAGTTTTGTTACTTCTGGACACCCATAAAAGTCATATTTCTGTTAGAGCCATGGATCTTGCAATACAACATGGAATTACAACGCTAAGTTTTCCTCCCCATTGTACCCATAAATTGCAACCATTGGATACAACTGTTTTTCGATCATTGAAAAGGTTTTACAATGCTGCATGTGCTAACTGAATGGTCCAAAATCAAGAACTATGACCATTTATGATACTGTTTCAATAGTTCGCGAACCATATACAAAAGCTTTCTCATCATCTAATATACAGAGAGGATTTCAAGTAGCTGTCATTGAGCCATTTAATCGAGAAAGTTTTAAAGATGATGAATACTTACCATCATCAGTTACAGATCGTGCTGCTTCAAATGTAGTAAACACAATTCTTGTGGAACCTGAAATGACTGTAGCACATGTTGATGGCATGGAGCCTGAAATGCCTGTTGTACATCATGAAACAAGTTTTTCGAACAAAGTGTCACCAAGCATTGCTTCATTACTCTCACGTGAAGTTTTCAAACCTTACCGAAAGCATCTGCTAGAAAAAGAAGTGTTAAAAGTAGGCAATTAAAAACAAGTATTTTGACTGATACTCTAATCAGAAATGAAACTCGTTTGTCAGAAGAAAACAAAAATTTTACTTTTTTTAGAAGTGTTATATAATATACACTAATACCCTTTAACTAATGCATTTGTAGCACTTAGGTATAGCAGTATTAAAAATGTAAATAATGTTACTCATATAAGATCAAAGCGCCCCATATCGGAGATCATAGTACCCCATTGCATGGGGTACATTGATCTTTTGCAAGGGTTGTTGTAATGTTGAAATATTATATATTCATCAATTTTTTTTATTAAAACATTTATTTTTACTTAAACACAGATTGTTCTTGTTTAGTTTAGTAATTAATAAGTTTTTATGTCTAGATCTGGTTGTTCACGAAAGACCATTCATTGCAGTATCCACAATTTAATATTTTTTGATTAAAATTTGTCACATATATTAAATTTTTATATATAGAAATATGTTTCTTTATATCAAATTTCATAAATATCAATGACAAGAAAGTGTTAATGTTAGAAATAATAAAATTTACTGAGTTATTTACCTTAATTACTGTGTTAAAAAGATAAAACAAAAATAAAATAATAAACCAAAATATGTATTTGTTTAACAAATATATAAATAATGTAAAGTATGTTTTGATACAAATATCCAAATATGCAATTTTCTTTATAAATATAATATCTAAAAGTAATAAAATAAATGTTCAAAACCGATGAAATCATTGTCTTCACTCATTTCATTATAAAAAGTTGTTCATGCGCAATAGCTCGCGTAGCAGTTCTAGGTCTGTGTTTTCTTCAAAATTGCAAACCTACTTTTGGATTATCCAAAATACCCTAATCCTGATCCTAACCTGACCCTAACCATAAACTTCATCCTACTATTTTTTAACAATATCTTGAGATTAAACTTTCACATAATATCCAATTGATATTTGTAGAAAAATTATTACAAAAAAAGGATACTCCAATTATAATTCTTTTTTTTTTTTTCAATTATACTCCTGAAATAAAAAATAATTATTAGAAAACTAAAAATCTATATGTGAAATAATATTTTAAACTTAAAATTTGGTAAAAAACATTAAACAATCATTTCAGCATTAAACAATCTCCAAAATTAATTTATAGAAATTCTTCTTAGAACGTGCTGCTATAAAAAATATTTTAAATTGGCTTGTAGTTGAAGGTTGTTTCAACCTCATTGCAAAAAGGTAAGTCATCAAGTAAAGCCTAATAAAAGTTACTAATCAATTTATCATAGATGCCCTATTTTTATTTAATTTGCAAATACTAATTCATAAATCCTCACATATTGTATTAAACTTGGCTGTTCAACATAGCTTGTTGAACAGTCAACATATCTTGTTGAACATAGCTTGTTGAACAGTCTAGCTTTAAATATGTTGCGGATTAAATAGTTAACCTTGAACTTAATTTAATCCTAAACCAATATAATAACTTAACCTTAAACCATTAAAACTACTTTATATATCTACGCCTTAAATTGTTCAAAATAAATAAAAACATATTAATAAAGGTGTCATCTTCATAAAGGTGTCAGCTTCATAAAGGTTTTATCTTAAGAAAGGTGTCATCTTAAGAAAGGTGTCATCTTAAGAAAGGTGTCATCTTAAGAAAGGTGTCATCTTAAGAAAGGTGTCATCTTAAGAAAGGTGTCATCTTAAGAAAGGTGTCATCTTAAGAAAGGTGTCATCTTAAGAAAGGTGTCATCTTAAGAAAGGTGTCATCTTAAGAAAGGTGTCATCTTAAGAAAGGTGTCATCTTAAGAAAGGTGTCATCTTAAGAAAGGTGTCATCTTAAAAAAAATGTCATCTTATTGATATTTTTATAGCAGGTAATATTTATCATAGCTAATAAAAAAAATTTATTTTATATTTTGAATATGCTATTTTTTTTATAAAGGTAATATGAAAATAATTTAAAGCAATATAAATAAAATCCAATTCTATAAAAATATGGTACTTATAAATGTAATTTTAATAAATGTAAATAATTTTTGAAAATGAGATGTAATCAAAATGTAAAAAAGAATTTTCAGAAATGAAATAAAACCATCATCATCACCAAAAAATTTGTTGCTCCTACATTTTTTTTGATATTTGTCAACACAATTTAAATAAACCCATACTACTGTTCAGTTTTGCAAGCCACAACGCTTGAAGTATTATTTTTCAATTTATTACATCTGTAATATCTATTTTGAAATTCACAATACTTGCTTGGATCATGGCTTTACTTAGATAACCTCAAACCAAACATCAAGGTTTAAAATAATCTGATACCTTGTGTCAGATGCTTATTAACTTTGAAAAACAAACTACAAAATGCTTTTGTTTTTGAATATACAACATATAAATGGATATTAATGAATATTAACGAGAAAAACTCAGGTTTTTAAGATATACGCCTAAATATATATGAAAAATTATTGATAGAAAATATTCAAATTTGTAAAAAATAAAAAATTTTGTTAACACTTCAGTTCATTACTAATAAAATGTAACAGTATATTCAAATAGCCTGTTTAAATATACTAATTATAATTCCTAAAATACTTTTTGTAGCTGTTCATACTTTTTATTCACAGTAGTACCAATCTTTACATTTCTATAGTTAGTAGTACCAATCTTTACATTTCTATAGTATTATTGATTACAACAGTTTTAATAATAAAACTGTTGTAATCAATAATAGAACTCAGTAATAAAAATGCCTATCAATTTAAGGTGTTACTCTGGCAAAGTTGATTTTTTAAACAAAAAATTTAAAAATATCATTAGACTTTAGCTCTTTTTCATTATTGAACAAAATAAATGTAAATTGGTATAAAAAAATGTTTTTTAGTGATGACGTTATTAATTATGCGCATAATTAGTGCTATTTTACACCTAAAACGGTTTATTCTTTCATTTAATATAACTAATTCAAAAATTGTTAAAAGTGTTTAAAATTTGAACATAAATTCTTTAATTTATTTAGAATGTTGTCTATAAAACAGAACTTTAAGCCATATTAATTTAACCAGGTTCAAACTTTAAAATATATAATTTTGAGGAAGTTTGAGACTGAAACATGATAAAATTGATTTAAATTTTTTTTTTTTGCTTCATAAGCAACATTGAGCTATGAGCTTTTTACGTCTTTTTTTAACATAATCATCTGTAATATGGTTCAATTGTTTGACACAACAAATATCTCTATTTTGACTTCCCTCTGTAGTATAAAAACCACAATCTACACCTAGTTTATTAAATACAAGAAATAGTCTTGTAGCCGCATCATTAAAGTTAATAACAGCAGAAGCAACAGACATTTTTAAAGTATTATTCCCAACATAAACTTGTTTCGGGCATTTTGTCCAAATAAGATTATTAAGAGACTCGTTAACGTTTTGAGTTTCAACGTGCATACATTTTTTCAAAAGTTTATTAAACGAGGCAAAAGAAATACACTAGACTTTACAAAGAACACTATTCCAACAATTCATACAAATAAAGATTGTTTTTTAAAGTCATCTTTACTTCCTACACCTATAACTTTAAGAAAAACTTCTACAAAAACACCTTATTTTCATTATTGCTAGATGAAATAATGGTTTTCAAAAAACTAGATAAGATTTGTTCAATCAATGATTTGACAGAACAAGTTTGTCCTCAAAATTTTTTATTTAAGAAAATATATGGTGGCGTTATTTATTAACGTGTTATCATTGGAAATATAACATCATCAACTATCATGGAAAGCATTAATGCTGATAACAATCTGCATGTAAAATTGTACCACAAGGGAAATTTGATACTTCTTCCCCACTGGTTTCGTCAAAACAATAAGTGTACACTAACAAGTGTCAGCATGTTAGAAAATTTAGTTTTTTATATGAGAAATCGGGTTGAAAAAAAAGAAAAAAACATTTTAAGCAAATTTTATAGTTTTATGTATTATGAATCTCATGGCAGAGAGTTATATAGTAATGAACTTATTCAATTTGCTTTGTTTCTACGATATACCTCTAGACAAGCCTATAACTTGCTAATACATGAATTTTCTTTTCCTTCGTTTTCATATTTAAAAGCATTAAATGGAACAGAATCAATTGAAGCATTATGATATTTATTAAAAGAAGAAATAAGCTCAGATTCAGTTTTGTTAATTGATGAAATGTATTTGTAAAAAAGTGTTCAATATCATGCTAGTAAATTTGTTGGAAAAGATGAGAACGGAGAACTTTATTCAGGAGTTGTAGTTTTTATGTTAGTTGGTATTAAACGTTCGATACCTTTTGTTTTTAAAGCATATCCCGAGTCAAGTATTTCTGATAATTTGATAGTGTACATATTTTAAAAAACATCAGAAATAATTTATTACATTCAAAGAGGTTTTTTCTAAAAATCAATTTTGGTAAATTTGAGGATTCAATTAATGTTCAAGCTGGAGATATTCATTGGCAGTTATTTCATCAAGTTAATGAAAAAGATAACTTACTGCCTGCTAATTTAAAGAAAGCTTACAAACTTACTCCAACTGGTTTACATCCAGGAAAAAATAAACAAAGTGTTAAATTGTCTTTGCAAATTTTCCACGAGTCAACATATTCTGCCATTAAAAGATATTTTCCGAAAGAATTAAGTGCTGCTAATTTTCTATATTTGATAAATACTTGGTGGACAATTTTAAATTCAAAGAATATATATATAATACTAGTAATAAAGTGCTGTTGTTGCAAATGATCAAAAATCTGAATTTTTAAATGCTTTTGCTCAATATGTAAGTGAATGGTATAATACAAATTTACAGATGTCACATTTTGTCACTTTCAGCTCAGACATCAAATACACTAATTGTCACATTAAAAAGGAACTCTATCTTTAATCAAAGATTTACTTTCTGAAGGATATGATTACATTTTAATCAGTAGATTTCAAACTGATACTCTTCAAAAATATTTTGGTAAACTTAGGCAGATAAGTGGCGGAAGGTTTCTGGTTAGCTTGCGTGAAGTTGAAGTTTCTGAAAAAATAATCAGCATAAAATCTCTAATTAAAGAAACTCTGGCATTGAATACATGGTTTAATCATGAATTACCAGTAAATAATGATGCAAAAGAACTTGAAACAGCTTTACTTCTATTACAAAATGAAATAGAAGAATATGATTTATGTGAAAGTTCAAAGGAAGTTGTTATTCACGCTGCTGGGTATATAACAAAAAAAAAATCCAAATTTAAATGTTCTTTGTGCCAAGATCTTCTTCAAACAAACAAAATATCTTCACCTTATATAGAAATACTATCAAGGGGAGGATCAACTGAACCTAGTGAATATATGGTAGAGTATCTTTGCTCCTTATTTTGCATATTAGACATTACTAAAGAATCGTTGTTAACTAAACATTCCAACAAATTAAAAAATTCAGCTTTAGCTGCACTTGAACTGTTCAAAAATAACATTTGTTTTATGTGTTTTGACCATTTAGAAACAGGAAAGCAGTATATTCAAACAACTGTTATTAATATATTTTATAATAATGAACAATCAACTCAAAATAGAAAAATTCGGAAAGATGAAGTAGTAGCCTTTAAAAATCGACACAATTTTAAAAATCAAAAACAAACTTAATTTATTATCCTTATTTTTGTTATAGATGTACTTTTGGTTGGACTCTGTATGTTTAATTTTTGCTTTAAGTTGCTTATCTATAAACTCATCGTCATCTTTTTCTAAAGCTACCCAGACAGCAAGCTTACATTGGACCAATGTTGGGCCAATGCATGGTGATGCATTGGCCCAACGTTGAAAGTCGATGTTGGCAAAATGCAGGTTTGATCATTGGTTAGGTATTGGCCCAATGTTGTATACAACATTTACCCAACATTGGCACAACGTTGTATATAACGTTAGGCCAATATTGTAAACAACATTGGCCCAACGTTGTATACAAAATTGGCCAAATATCGTATGTTATACGATTATTATTTTTATATTGGCCTAACGTTTTATGCAACATTAGATCGTTGTTACATATAAGATGATTTGCATCGCTACATTGAAAAATTATAGAGAAAAAAAAGAATGTATTATACAAGTATAAAAATTTATTTATTAAACATAGTTTCTCGGTTAAATATACATATTGCAAACACCAAACTTATACCAAAAACTGACACATTGAGTTTTAAATAAAAAAATTCACTGTAAAATTTATAGAGTAGTTTCACTATTGACTGAGCTACTTGTTATTGAATCGTGTTTAGCTTATGATATTTGGTGCCAACGATTATTATTTTTTCTTCCGCTATCTCTATCACATGTCTGCATAAGCCATACTTATTTGACTTCACAGTTTCTGCAAAAAAAAAAAGTTGTTTGTTTAATTATGCACCAAAGAAAAATAACAAATTGAAAGTAATTCTGTAATACAAAATTGAAACTGAAAAAATAAACTTTTCTAAACCACTTACCAATAGCAGCATATGCAATCAACATTTTTCCTATTCCAATTTTTAATTCTCTCCCTGCATAATTTAATTTTACAGCTAGGCCATTTTATAAACTATTCTTAGTAAATAACATATACAATCTCCTTCGTCTTTAACTTCAATTTGTGCCAAATAATTAACTTGCAAAAATACACAGCCTGGAAGTAATTAAAGTAACTTTTGTTTAGACTTAAATTAATATAAAATGTCATTTACAAAAAATCTTCAAAGAGTATTTTATTTAAAGTATATAAATTGTACTACATATCATACTAAATTCATAAACAGATCATAAAAAAAAATTTACCATTTACTGAAATGTTTTCTTGTCTTTTTTTTTCCAGAGTAAAACAATCACTAATAAAACAGATAAAATTAAAGACAGAGGGCTAAACTTTTAATGATCAAAATATATACTTGCTTATGGATTCATAATATTTTTATGAATTATGAAATTTGCAGGTGTGCATTCAATTTCTGGGACTGACACAAAACAATTCTTATTAATGTTTGAGATACACATTGCAATGTAAAACAAAAAAACTCATATTAAAACAATGTTTCTCCAACAGGGTTCGTAGCCAACTATTTATATAAAATTAAATGACTTTTTTGAAAAATCAGATGAATTTCCATGACGATTTTTAACAATGGTTTTTACAAAATGTTAAAAATTACTATCTACTGTAATGGAAATGCTAAGAATATACATGCTTTGAATGACAAAACTTATAAAACTTAGCTATTACTTAAGTTAGATATTAGTATAGATCATATTATACATGTTAGAATGGTTTTCATTATTAAGGATGATTAAGAATAAACACTAAGAAAAACATGTTTCAGAAAAAATAAATTAGTAGCACCAAAAAAAACATAATAGCTTAATTGAGCGCTGTGTTTTGAAAATGTGACAAGTCACAAAATTAAAATTTTACAGGAGAGTAAAAAACATTTTTCCTAAAAAAAATTTTGTTTTTATTTTAACTAAAAATTATTTTTTTTTATCAAAAAAAAATCTTTATTTTATCTAAAAAATCTTTTTTTTATCTTATAATTTTATCTTTCACTAAAAAAAAATATTCTTTTCAAATAACCTCAATTTTAAAAAAAGCGTGACTCTTCACGTTTTCAAAATACAGCGTTCAATTGCGAAACGAGTAACTTCTTAACTAGAATTACTGACTTTTCCATGACTATTAAAAAAATAATAATTCCCTGACTTTTCCAGGTTTTCCACCACTTTGGCCAATATTAACATATTTTCCAGATTTTCCAGGTACAGTACAGACCTTGTCCAATGTTTGAATATCTTTTTTTTTACATATTTTCCCAGTGGGCACCCGACGTCAATCCGACGTCGGATTTACGTTTGATTTTCATCAGCGATGTCAAAAGACCTATTCCGACGTTGTTCCGATGTCAGTAAAATGACGTCGGGCGATGTCTTTATCTCAACATCCCCTGACGTCGTTTCGATGTATTTTGACGTTGTTTCGACATCTTATAAAAGACGTCCAAAAAACGTCGCAGTACTGACATCGATCCAACGTCGATTAAAAGACGTCGAGCAACGTCGTAATATTAACGTACTCCGATGTCTTTTGACGTCTTCCGACGTCAATCCAACGTCCTTAAAACGACGTCGGAACAACGTCGTAAGACATCGCTGATGAAAATTTAATCCAAACCCAACAATATGTGTGCAATTGCGCTCTTCAATAATTATGTGAACTAAGCGTGTTTTTTTATTAATGGAAAAAAGTTTGAATAAAGGTTGATAAAACATTATGAGGTTTTGTATGATGCACTAGCATAGTTTTTTAACTATTAACATTTTCGAGTATACATTTTTTATAATATATAACTATTCGTTTTAATATTTATATAATATTTAAACAAAATTATTTCTTATCAAAGTAATAATTCCCAAATAGCTACAAGTATAAATCACTAAATAAACTCATCTATTAATATCTCCTTGTGGTGTAGTGGTAAGCGCATAGAATTTAGAAACTAATAGACCGAGGTTCGATTCCTGCCACAGGCAGCGTTTTTTAGTTTTCAAAAAACACGTTGGATTTACATCGGAATGCCGACGTCGCGCGATGTCAGTTTATCCGACGTCAAATAACATTTCCATTTCCAACGTAAACCCAACGTCGATCCGACGTCAAGATCCGACGTCGCTCGACGTTCGTTCGACGTCGAAATGCCCACTGGGTTAGTTCTGAATTTTAATAATACAATTTAAAAAATAATATCATCTATAAAAATATCGTATTTTTTATCGTCTTTTTCGGGTGGAGATCTTGCTTGGCTCTCGGCGTCGACGTGTCTCCTTGCGTCACTTACTCCTTTCTTTGTTTCATATTGACGTACAGGCACCATTTTTCATCACCTGCGACAATTCAGTGCAAAAAAACGCTGTTTATGGCCGCGTGTTGCTCGATGGCGCGCAAAATGGTTAGCAGCAATTTGAAGACAATTTTCTTTATTGACTTGGAATTCTGTGGGCCGTCCCCTGCAAGGTATGTCTTCGAGGTCAAAGTTGCCATTTTTGAACTTTTCAAACCATTTCTGTGCTGCGCGCTCACCTATGACACCTTCTCCATACATGTTGCTTATGTCATCAGCTGCTTTTTGACCGCAATTTTTTAGGTGTTGAAAATGCTGATTTTTGCCACATGGGTATTCCAATTCTAAGGGTGGAAAATAGGAAAAACTAAGAATATTTGAAAAAAGAAATAAAGCAGTTCAGTGGACAGTCATTTAGAGGACATAATGAACATATCGATGATAACATATTGGTGCGGTTTATAACTGCAATTTTTTATCTGAAGTTAAGCTCCTACCAAAATTTGATCCAATTATGAATGAACTTTTAAATAAACCTAAACACAACATAAAATATTTGAGTTTGGAAATTGAAAATGAAATAATTACTATTGAAGCGTCTTGATGAACACTATTGGAGCGTCTTGATGAACAGATTAGAGAAGAAATCAAGTCTGCATTATTCAACCATTGCTGATATTACTCTAGACATTACAAAGAAAGACCAATTAAGGTTAACAATCCCCTATTCAAAAATAAATAACAATAGTGATGGCGATGCAATTGAGATATCAATAACTGAAAGTTTCATTGGTTTCTTCTGGACACATGATCAATGTGCTGAAGGATTGTCCAATCAAATCCTTGAAATTCTGAAAAAAAAAGGAATATCTTTACAAAATTGCCGTGAACAGGGATACAAAGGTGCCAGTGTTATGTCAGGTGTTTATGGAGGTGTTCAAAAACGTACTAGTGACAAACAACCATCTGCGATATGTGTTCACTGCGTTGCACATAACCTTAACAACGTTATAAACGATGCTGTTAATAGAGCTCCTGAAGTTGGTGATTTTTCACTGTTCAACAAAACGTTTTTACATTTTTCGGGATTAAAATTAACAGATGAGATATGCTTAGCAGTGTAACTGGAAAATCAACAGTAACATTTAAAAAACTTAACCCGACTCGATGCGCTGGGCGATTGCTGAGTTTGCTTGGTATGAAAATTAACTATTTCAACTCCTTAAAGCTATTGACTTCTATTAATCTAACATCGCTCAAAAAAGAAGAAAATGGATGAATCTTTAAGACTTAGGAAATCCATTGAAACTAAATTTTGTTTTTCTGTTCGTTATGTTTTCTAAAATACTTTTAGCAGATGACGTAGCCTCTAAATATCTACAAAAAAAGACTGCAGATTTATTGATTGCCTCAAAACATCTTGGAAATGCATTGGAGATAACTTCAAAGTGCAGACTGAATTTCAAAGAAGCAAAAAAAGAAGCAGTTGCAGTTGCTAGTAAGTGGAGTGTTGAAGTAAACTTTAAAGACAATAGAGTTTCAAAAGTAAAGCGATATTTTAATGAGTTAATCGATGATCAGAGATTGACTGACCCTGAAGACAAATTTCAAGTTACTATTTTTAACCGTGTGTTAGATATTGTAAACACACAGCTAAAAAATAGATTTCAAGGAATGCATGACATTGTAAGCAGTTTTTCGGTAATTTTTCCATCAACCTTTCTTGCTGAGGATGACAACAACATTTTCAAAGCTGCAAAAACATTACAGGAAAAATATCCCAACAATTTCTCACAAGAGTTTTTGCTTCATTTGCTGTCTTTTCCAATGACGATGAACAGTGAAATAAAAAAAAACAGTTTATCAACTGGCAAACTTATCAATTGTGCATAACATCTCCACTTCATCTTCATATTTGGACATGGTAACTGCTTTGATTATGTTTTTGCCAGTCACAGTGGCTACAGCAGAAAGATCATTTTCAAAACTTAAGTTCATAAAAAAATATCTTTGTCATTCGATGGGTCAAGAACGCCTTAATGGTTTAGCCTTGTTGAGCATTGAAGCCAAAAAAGCGGGCAAAAGTTATAAATGCTGACCAGATCATTGATTGATTTACAGATATAAAGAGTCGTCGCAAGGACTTGTGTTAGAATACTCATCTGTACTGTGTATAATAATATAATATGTACAAATATATAAATGTATCTAATATGTATCATGCTCAATTTTTATGTCAAAACTTGCGTGAAATACAGAAAACTCGGTAAAAATATCGGCCGATTGCACACGACAACCCCCACACTGTACGAACATGCATTTTTCAAAAGTGGGTCAATAATTAAAAACATAAAATTATTGTCTACCAGATTATCATGGATTGTAAGACGAGTGTAATAATTATTTTCGCAGTTTGTGGAATCTTATGAGGCGCTTGGATCAAAATCACACTCATTCACATAGTGAGAAAGGAGTTTGTCAATAATTCCAACAGTTAATGCTATAATGATGATTTTTGTAATTATGATAGACCAGATCAAAATAAGTGGTTCAAAATTTCAGTCATACATCATGAGGCAGTTTCTTTAGTATCTTCTTTGAGATCAAACAGTGGTTTGCCTCAAAACACAATCTCTTGTGTCATTCCATCCTTCAATCATATGGCTGACTGTTTAGTAGACTATTTAAATAAACAAGTTCTAGAGTCGTTAAAGTATGTGCCTAATATTCATCAAGGTTTATAAACAACAGTTTTGTGAAGGTGCATTCCAAGAATAAAGTATATAATAATGAAGAAGTATTTAATAAGGATTGAAAACCTCTTGAATTTCTTTCTACAAAATACAACCAAGATAAATATTTTGCTAAAAATCCTCTTTTTGTTAATTCTGAAATATTTCCAATCGGTATGAGGTTAAAAATGGAGTCAATAAATTAATTTATGACACCTATGAATGTGTGTCAATTGAAAATTATTTTCGCAGTTTTTTAGTAATGAGGAGTTTGTAGAACTGATTTTAAGTAATCAAACTAAAGAAGATGATTTAAGTGACTGTTTTCAAAATGGAGAGCGCTATAAAAAGCATTATTTGTTTAGTAATAATTATAGGTTTTCTATAATGATTCAACTATTGTACGATGGAATGGGAACAACAAATCCATTTCGTGGAAATACATCAACCAGTAATGTTTGACTTTTTTATTATACAGTTCAAAATTTGCCTTCAAGTCATAACTTTTGTTATGCTAATATACATCTGTTGGTACTTTGACATTCTATTTACAAGGTGATTAAGAATTATTTCAAAAATCAAATAAAAACATATTTTATTTGTAATTGTGCATACTTAATAACAAATATTTTCGATCAGAAAGCAAAACCAAGAATAGAGGTCTTCAGACTTGACTAAAATGGAATTACTTGAGACAGTTATTTTAATAATCATTTGGAATAGATTCTAAATTGAACTTTCTGTTTGGTTTTATTGTGAGTTTCCGCAGCATGGATATCTCGGAGATTACTTGCAGTACGCTAAAATATGTGGGTTTTTGTTACAAACCAAATTAACATTATGAATAATTATTCAGTGAACTAAGAATTAACATTAAACACATGATTATTGTATATTAGTATTATTAATAAATATTCAGTGAATTAGATTAACAGCAAACACATGATCATTGTATATCAGGGTTACAAATAAATATTTAGTGAATTAAGAATTAACAGCAAACACATAATCATTATATATTGTGCAATTTGATAAAAAGTAAAATTAATAAACGTACAAAGTAAACTAACAACAAAAAATCTAAATTCAACTGGAAAAAAAACTAAGCCAAAGGTAAAAGGAATAATATCGTGTTTCTTGACGGTAAAACTTAATAGGCTTAAGAAAATGGTTTTATTCAAAATCAAAAAACTTTTGATTTTGAAAAAAATTAGTTTTTTTTTCAAAATCAAAAGTTTGATCAATCTAGGACGAGCCAGGCCGGACCTGGAAAATAGTTGCTTATCAAATTAAAAATATTAGCAACAGTTTGAACGACTTACATGTTACTGTAAATTGAAAAACCACTATTTTTTTGATTTAAAGTTGGAAGACAAGATTTGAAAGAATATGGTACAATAGTATATTAGAACGTTTTATAAGTAAAATACAAAAACTGCAATCCATCGGCTTTAGTGAGGACTTTCTAAAAATTGGTTCTAAACAGATTTATGTTGGTTTTAGCCAGGTGTCTGGTGACAATCTTACTGAAAATGGGTTATTTGATTTTTTTGAATGTTTTTTTACAGATTTCTTTTGCACTTTATGTTTAGCAACCAAAGAAACAATGCAACTTAAAATATATGTGTCCGATTTTGAAATAAGAACAGTAAATTCTTATAATAATGACGTGAAAGCATTAGAAATGCGTGCTTTAGGAACCCATAGTCATGGTGTAAAAGCAACTTGCTGCTTGAACAAAATACCTGGTTTTCATGTGGTTAAAAATTTTGCTCTTGATCTAATGCATATACTACTGGAAGGTATTGTACCTTTTAAACTTAGTTGTACTCTTTACAATTTAACAAAAATCAAACATTACTTCTCATTATTGGTTTAAATACTTGTATGCATCATTTTCTGATCATAATTTAGTTGAAAAATCTAAAAGACCACCCACATTCTGCCAAGTTGAGAAACCAGGAAGAAGCATTTCACCTTCAATGAAGACAGTTCAAATATGGTGTTTGCTTAAGTATTTGCCTGTGATTGTTGGCCAATTTGTACCTGAAGATGATGGCTGCTTGCTTTTCTTGTTAAAATTTATGTCAATTTGTTGATTTGATATTTGTTCCTAAGTTTACCAAAACAAAGATAGCATATTTAAGAGTCATTATATCTGATCATCTATTGGATTTTAAGGATCTGTTTGAAAAAGTAACAAAGTTGCGTCCCAAATATCATTTTCTTGTCCATATTTCTAGAGTTAATATAAAAAATGGACGTCTTGTTGAAATGAGTTGTCGTCGATATGAGATGAGAAATTCTGCAAATGTTGTTTGCAACTTTATCAATAGTTGCAAGACTCTAGCTTGTCGCCATCAGTCTAACTCATTTTACTCACATTTTTCAAAACAGTATTTGAGAACTATTATCACTCTAGGTAATAAATCTGAATTTATGGTTGCAAGTCTTATAGGTTTCTATCCATGAATGTTTTTGAATTGAACTTGGTATAGAATAGAAAAAATAGTTTGTATAGCATTGAAATTGAATGTTAATTCTGTTTTACATTGCAAAGGCCATGGCTTTGTGATTGGTTGCCAAATAAATGGGGATCTGTTATTTAGAGAGGTAGTAGCATTTGTTAGTTTACCTTATACTGATAAATGGTACATTGTGCTACATTTATGCATTACAGAATATTTTAGTAGCCATCTTCACGCATACGTAAAGTTTCCGAGTTTGCCTGCAGAATTTAAATCTATATCTTTTGACAGCTTGTGTGACCATAATCCCCTTTTTAATTATTTGCAACCTGGTAAAGATAAGAAAAATCTTATTCGACTTCCTTACCATACTGTGTGTTAAAGGCTGTGTGAACTGTAAATTTTGTTTTTGGATTTTGAAACAAATGTAATATTCTTAGTTTGAAATTTTGTTATTCTTATTAGTTATTTGATATTAGTTCTATGGTTGCTTTTGTTCAAATTTTAATAAAAATTAAAAAATAATGTTTAATAACTATATTTTGTTTTAAATTTCTAATAATACTGCATTACATTGAATTTAATACAGTATTAGTTATTATTAGTATTATCAACATTGTTCTTGTTTGATATCAAAATACATAAAAAGTTTGTACATTAAAAAAATAAAAATAACTTACATTTTCATTTTGTTATATTTAGTTTGGTTCTTTTTACCGAAAAAGAAAAAAACGGATGTTCTTTTAAAGCATTTATCTGGTGTCTTGAAAGGCAATCTTTCAGATAAAGTAATGCATAGAATTTATGGTATATTTTTTAAATAGTTTATGCTATTATATATATATATATATATATATATATATATATATATATATATATATATATATATATATATATATATATATATATATATATATATATATATATATATATATATATATATATATATATATATATATATATATATATATATATATATATTATCTTAGTTTGGATGATCATTACTAGTTCAACCCTCGAAAATAGGGAAAAAAGGTCGGTAATAAATAGCCAACCTCAAACTGTTTGAGGTTGGTATCAGGTCAGCAAAAAAAATTGATATGAAGAAGTTACCATAAAGCATAGAAACGAGTACTGCGATTTTTTGCCTATTTCAAATACTATAAGTTTGGCATTGCCGAATGTTGACCCTTATTCCGACGGTTGCTAGTTTATAGTTTACTTGGATTTATTTATTACTAATTATTTAAATGAATTGTTTTTTAATATTATTTAAGATTTGTCAATATATATATATTTCACTACTATTTCCTAAAGTCTCATTAATAATAAATACATTTGACTGTAAAAAATTTAATGTGGTTGTGTAACTTTTTAATGAACTTTGAATTATAGATAAGAAATTGACTCTTGATTTATTTGTTTTGCTTAATGAAGAAGACTTTCGTGAGCTAGATTTAAAGATAGGTGAGCGAAAGCTTTTGATGTCCAGGATAAAATCATGGTAAAATAATTGATTACAATTAATGCTTTAAAATAATATTATTAATTATTAAAAATAATTTTTTTCAAGTTAACAATTGTTCTTTTTTATATAGAACGTAGTTTGATGAATAAAAGTATATAGCCTATAGTTTGTTTGATAACAAATTAATTTTAGTGAGCATGTGCTTCCTAATTATCTTCGAAAGGTCCTGTTGAAGTAATAAGTTTTGAAAGCAATCTGGTTTTCATAAACTGTAGGTTATTATTTAAGTGTTATTTGTTATAATAGTAACTGCACAATCTTCAACAGAATGTACTTTAATGTTGGATCCGATATCAGTATCAACACCAGCTGTATAGTACTACTACTACTTTCGAGTAATGTAGTAATTGCTGAGCCTAAGGTAATGTAACAAAATAGTATGAAAAAAGTGATTTGATGAATTATTTGCATAATTATATTGAAAAAACAAGTCATAAGCAACAGTTTTGTGTAAGTGCATTCAAAGAATTATTATGTAACCATACAAAGGGAGGAACTAAAGTAGTTGAAAAGCTGAAACAAAGCATCTGCTACACAAGATCAGAACGTATTTTAATGATTGAAGTTTTAGGAAAATATCTGATGAAAAACTGTTTGATGTAAGTGCGCTACATTTTTATTTTATTGAATTTTAATAATGCTTAAAATTATTTTTGTAACTTTGTTTTTCATTTTGAAATTTTTGTTAAATATTGCAACTGTAAATTTTTTATCCAAATCTTTTTAGCCAAAATGATCCTAGTTCCAAAGAAATGACAAATTTGGCAAAGAGTATTGTCACAGAATTTTCAGTTCTTTTTTGCAAATCCACACCAAATGGATAAGTAAACATTAATTAGAATAGCTGTGTATTTTCAAACGCTAATTGTAAGACTAGCTTTAGAAAAAAAAAGAGTTCTTTTTTTTTTAGTAAACATTAATTAGTATAGCTTTATGTAATTTTTTTTTTTAGCTTTATGTAGTCTTTTTTTTATATAAATATTAGTTAGTATAGCTGTGTATTTTCAAACGCTAATTTTAAGACTAGCTTTAGAAAAAAAAAAGCTAGCTCTTTTTTTTTTTAAAAGGAAGAAATCTACTGAGTGTAGGGGACCACTAATTATCTTGCACAGCGTCACAGAGACCCATTTATTAAAAAGCATTGGAATTGGAGAAAAAACAGGTATTGTTTAAAAAACAGGTGTTGTTTAAAAAAAAAAAAAAACTTAGCTACTTTTTATTGCCAAAATGTACATGAATGTATATTCATTTAATTTTTGTAGAAATCCAATTACTTATCCTTTACCAAACCTTGATGATGGTGATGATGATGAACGTCAACTTCGAGAAAGTAGGCCAAGAAAAGGAAACCTATCTGAATTAGTGAAGCTCATGCACTAAACTAGAGAGAATAGACAAGCATGGATCAATACTTGCAATCCTAATGCCACTAGTATTTTAAACAGGCTCCCTCCTTTAATTTAATGTAAATGAGTTGTATGTTCTTTACTTTTTAAACAAATCTTTAAATAAAAAATATAATAAAAAGTTAAATGTATTTTTATATGCAACTAAATGGAGCAGAATATGTTAAGCATAAACATATAACAGGGAAATTATTTTCAGATCATCCTGATATTGCTGCAGTTTAATTTGAATTTTCATGGGTAAATTAAATTAAATTTAAAATGAGTATTACCTAGCATTAAATTTTATTAGTATATACTTTCTTATCTCGTTCATAAAGTATTTGAAACATAGTAAAACAAAATTAACAATTTTGCAAATACAACAAAACTTTGCAAAAAAAATAAATTCTTTTGTTATTATTATTACCATTTCGTTATTTTTAAATAAGCAAAGAGTTTGCAGCAATTGCAGGTAAACTTCTTTCATTGCAAGTTGCTTGTTTATCTTTTTTTCAAAAGATTATGCTTTACTCTGAAAACAAAAAAGAACTCTACAAAACTTAAATGTAATTTTACTATCCAGCAAATGTCGGAAACGTATCTATCTGATGAATATGATGAAGGTATACAAGTTTTAGGAGTTATTAAAGTATTACTAATTACTACATAGGACCAAATTTACTTTACTATCTTTTGTAGACAAAAAGACTGACTTATCGTTATTGATGTTGCCGCACATATTAATACCACCACAGCAACGAGGCTTAAAAGCTCCTAGAATCCGAAAGGGTGTTGTATTTAATCTGATGTTTGTAGATATTAATGAGGCAAGTTTGAATTATTTTTAAAACAATGAAATCAGTTAAAAGTCATTCAATCATTTTCAAATTGTCTTGTATATTATAAATCTAAATTTATTTTTATTCATATTGGAGCATAAGAGTGTCCCTGAAGCTGTTGCTTATTTGCAGAAAAACGTATGGGCTGGTATAGACAACCTTCCGCCCCTGCTTTTTTGTCTGAATAAGGTTTATTATATTAAATTGGATGCTCGAGCCATTAAAAGCCATTTCGAGCCATCAAAGTTTGTGATATAGCCTATTTTTGTGATGCAATAGAGTTTTTGGTGAAGTGTTTTTATGTGTTAATTTATCGCATCCACACAAAGTTAAGCTAGTTTATGGTCTGGTCGATCATGTAATGCAGATAAATATTTTGATTGGAAAAAGTGCTGCTTTATCAAACTTTTTGGGAGCAATAATTTAAATTTTAACAAAGGAACTAAAAACAATTCTAATAATATAAAAAAAAAGCCTTAACAAATTTTGTAGTAATTTTCTGCTTTTTACTCTAAAGCACCAAGCATTATTACTTTATTATTAAATTAATAAGACGATCGAAATCCGACCAGAGATCCCCATACAGCCCCTATTCATATGATACATCTAACACTCGAGTGAATAGAATTGAATGATTCCTTATTTTTACGTGCTCGTAAAAATAAGGAATCTTTTTCTCGTGCTTTAATTAAAATTCAATTTAGAGCTAATTTAATAGAAGTGTAAAGCGCAGTCCTTAAAATACAGAACGAAAAAAAAACTGACCTTGCAACTTTTTTGTTTAAGTTCTCTTTAATGCTTAAAAAAATAATTTTTAAATACAGTTTAAAACTCCTTTACTACCACTAATACATAGCATTAATAGCACTATTACGTCACTATTACGTCACTTTTACGGAGTCTTTAAAATAATTTGACTTTAAATAAAAAGAGGTTTTTTCGAAAAAGATTTAATTTGAATTTAGTTTAAAGCTTAAGAAAAACTTTAAGACGTATTTATATTTGAGAAACGTAAGGAGGTTTTCATAAAGTAAGTGCGGTGTTGTGATTTATACTCTTTCAGCTAATTGCCTAGCGGAGTATATCATACCATCGCGCGCACATTTAACCATTGTTCTCCTTTCTGAGTCTCCTTGTCTTTGAACGGGTTATGATTGCTGGGGAAAAAGAAGATATTTTAGTGAAAGGCAGATATATTAGAGTTAGAAAGATAGCATGGAAAAAGACATGTCGATCATTTAAGAAACACGGGAACTAGAAAACGCTAAGGCCGATTAAGGAAAAATATTTTTAGGGTATAATTTTTTTTCGAACACGAAAACGATAACAAAGAAGATACTAAAAGTCGTACGCATTTATTGTCTTTATATGTCGTTAAGTACATACGCGTTTTTTAACAAAAATGAGAAACCACAAGATTAAAAGCAAAGTTTTATGTGACAAACGTGTCTTCTTTGTGGGAGATTTTAATTATAATGTGCTTGATTACGACACAAATAAAAATGTTAAAAATTTTATGAACATCATATTTCAAAATGGATTTATTCCAACTATAAATAAACCAACACGAATTACTAGAAATAGCGCAACTTCAATCGATCAAATAATAATTAATGAATATACAAAAAACAAAATAAAAACTGGAATAATAATATCCGATATATCGGATCATTTCCCAATATTTATAATTGCACATAAAAGTGTCGAACACACCCCTCACAAAAAAATATTAATTACAAATCGAGTATATAATGACATTTCTATGGAACTTTTTAATAATTCTTTATTTTCTGAAAACTGGGACGATATTTTACAAATTCAAACTGCAGAGACTGCTTATAACAGTTTTCTTCGGATATTCAAAGATCATTATGATAAAGCTTTCCCGGTGGTAACAAAAATTATTAAAACTAAAACATTTATAAACCCCTGGATTACACCAGGAATAATAAAATCGTCTAAAAAAAAACAACGTTTGTATGAAGTATTTCTGAAAAAAAGAACCTATGTAAATGAACTAAGGTATAAAAAATATAAAAGTCACTTTGAATCAATTATAAAACTTTCAAAAAAGTTATACTACTCAAATAAAATAATAAAATTCAAAGGTGATACTCAAAAAACGTGGCAAGTCATTAAGGAAGTAATTGGAAAAAAAACAATTATGTTAAATGGACTTCCAAAAAAGCTCAATTACAATCATCAAGATATTACAAAAGAATCTCTAATTGCTAAAACGTTTAATGACGTATTTGTCAACGCAGGTCTAAATTTAGCATCCAAACTAAAACACAGTGATTTTAACAAGGAGAAATACTTGACTCCTAGCAAATCAATAATGGAAAATGTGGAGTTAACCGAAAAAGAGTTATTAGATGCTGTTCTTTCATTAAAATTAAACAAATCACAAGGAGTTGATAACATTAGCAGTAATGTCATAATTAAATGTATCTTCTATATTAAAAAAATCCTTTTGCATATATTTAATCTTTCGTTTAAACAAGGAATCTTTCCAAAAAAACTTAAAATTGCAAGGGTAATACCAGTTTTTAAATCTGGAGATAATACTAATATTTCTAATTATAGACCTATTTCCATTCTTCCTTGCTTCTCAAAAATACTAGAACGCATTATGTATAACAAATTATATTCATATTTAGAAAAAAATAATATTCTATATAACAAACAATTTGGCTTCAAAACAGGATACTCTACTGATCATGCAATTCTTCATCTTGTTCAGATTATTTTTCAAGCTTTTGATAAAAACAAGTTCACTTTAGGTGTTTTCATAGATCTAAGTAAGGCGTTCGACACAGTTGATCATAGTATTTTAATTAAAAAATTAGAGAACTACGGTATCAAAAATATTAACATAGCTTGGTTTAAAAGCTACTTATCTAATAGAAAACAGTATATTTCATTCGGCAATAAAAAAACTAACAATATGACAATTACTTGCGGCGTTCCTCAAGGATCTATATTAGGACCACTCTTATTTTTAATTTATATTAATGATTTAAGCAAAGCCTCTAATATTCTAGATTCTATCTTATTTGCTGATGACACAAATTTATTTTATTCTCATAGTGATATAACAGCATTATTTAAAACGGTCAACATTGAACTCCTAAAACTAACCGAATGGTTAAATATGAACAAACTTTCAATTAATTTAACTAAAACTAAATATACTATTTTTCATCGCCTCCATAAAAAAGAAAAAATTCCTCTTGAACTTCCAAAACTTATTATTGGAGATTACATCGTAAAAAGAGAATGTTCGATGAAATTTTTAGGTGTAATTCTAGATGAAAACATAAATTGGAAAGACCACATAAACATGATTGAAAATAAAATTTCTAAAAATATTGGATTACTCTATAAAGCAAAACCATTCTTAGATCAATCCTGCTTGAAATACATATATTACTCATTTATACATTCTTATCTTAATTATGCAAACATTGCTTGGTGTAGCACCAATAAAACAAAGATAAAAAAGCTATTTAGCAAACAAAAACATGCAATTAGATTATTATCAAATGCACACCGCCTCTCACATTCAAGACCATTGTTTTACAATCTAAAAATACTAAATGTGTACCAAATAAATATATATCATCTTCTGATTTTTATGTATAAAATTAATAACAATTCAATACCAAATATCTTCAAACCATTATTTAATAAAATTCAACACAAATACGTAACTAAATATTCTAACAACAACTTTGTTCAACCCAAAACTATATACGACTCCACCAAGTTTGCAATAACTGTTAGAGGACCTAATGCATGGAATAAGATAATCAGTAATGATATTAAAACACTCAAAACTCTTGATCAGTTTAAACAAAAACTAAAACTATTACTTTTAAATAATGAACAAACAGATAATTATTTTTAAATCTATCTATAAAAATATTATATATTAAAACTATCTACTAATGCATACTTTATTTGTCTGGAAGGTCTAAATTCTTTAATTTTATATAGGTATTACAGTCTGTTATATTATAAAAAAAGTACTTATAAAGATTTTTAGCATTTTTAGATTTCATTAGTTTAAATAAATTTATTAGTTTTCTTAAATAAGAGAGAGAGAGGAAAAATAAAAAAAGTAATCTTTTTTGAGTTTTAATTTTTTATATTAATATTTTGTAATTTGTTTTTGAGGAATTAATATATTACACTTTATAAGAGCAGACTGTAAATTAAATTTTACGTTTACTTTTTTCATGTTTTTTTGTTTTTTGATATTTTTGTTTTTCTGAATGAACTTTTAAATTTTTCTTTCAAAAAATAAAATCGAAAAAATATCTTTCAAAACTTTGAACTATTAAACTATTTGGCATTTTATATAAACTTCTTTGTAATTTTTTGCTTTTTTCTTAATTTTTTAATTTTCATTTTAGTTACCATGTATTTATATAAATGTCTAGACAAACAAGGGACTTGGTGATAAGACAACCCCGTCTTCTTCTCGTCCTTGCCATTTTTAAATATTTTAAATTACGGAACTTGTAAATATTTGTACGGCTAAATTATAAAAAAAAAAAAAAAAAAAAAAAAAAAAAAAAAAGATATATTTTTGAAAATATTTTGTATTTGGGGGACTTTATTAATTGTGGTTTCTAATTCTGTAAAAAGTGTTATATAAAAATCCATAATATAAAAAAATCTTGATATAGCTACTATATATATCTTTTTTCAACAAAAATTAAAACTATATTATTTTCTAAAGACGCATGATTATTCATGGACTAAGTCTTTAAATAAACATGCAGCTAAGTTAAGTTAAGCGATAAATTTTTTTATTGATTTTCCACGATTTATAATGCCTCACTATCACGCGATCGGATGGCATTTAAATTTAGAAATTAATATAGAATTTAACGCTTTTTTAACTACATATATGGGTCCTAAATAGACCCTATGTGGGCTAGCCCTTGAATACGAAATATTTTGCATTCAAGGGCTAGGCCACATGGGGCCCATTTTGGGCCAATATATAAAGCCCACATTGGGCCCACTTGGGCAAACCTATATGGGCCCCAATAGGACATGTTCGCTAGGGTGTTATTGAAAATATACAAGTTAAACAAGTAACAATAACCAACTTTCTAGGTGTTTGTATAGATGAAAATCTTACAAGGAAAAATCACATTAAAAACTTATCAAGTAAAATTTCAAAAAGCATACGAATATTGTACAAAGCAAGAAATGTTTTAATAAACATACTTTGATACAATTATTTCACTTGTTTATTCATTGTCACTCAATTATTTATTGTCACAACTATACCAATATAGCTTGAAGTAGTACGAATAAAAATAAACTTAAACCTATTTATTTTCAGCAGAAGCATGTATTTTGTCTTATATATTTTAAAGACCGTTATACTCATGCGAAGCCTCTATTATTGAAAATGAAAGTTTTTAATATATATGAGCTTAATATACTTAATAATTTTTATTTTATGTTTAAATGTACAACCAATTCATCCCTAATTTCTCTCCATAATTTGTATTCATCAAAAGATAAAAATAAATACATTTTTACGCAATGATAATTTTATTATGCAGCCCACGATCATTATATATATATATATATATATATATATATATATATATATATATATATATATATATATATATATATATATATATATATATATATATATATATATATATATATATATATATATATATATATATATATATTTATATATATATATACATATATATTTATATATATATATATATATACATATATATATATATATATATATATATATATATATATATATATATATATATATATATATATATATATATATATATATATATATATATATATATATATAATGATCGTGTATATGTATATTAGGGTGGAGTGAAAAATATTTTTGTTGAATATCTTGGTTGGATAGCTATAAAAATTTGCTGACATATGCAATTAGTAATGTGGCAAACAATCAAACAATTTAAAGTATATCTTGAGGTTCCTCAATTGACCTAAATTATAGGCATATTTCAAATAAAAAACAATATTTTTTGATATTTCAAGTTTATATATGACAACATATTTGTGTAGCAGTATACATTTTTAACAGTCTATGCGAAAGTTACAAGTAAATAGAACTAAATATTTGAAAAGAAAAACACATGAAAATTCTAGTCAAACATGTTTTTATAACTACAAATGATGTTGTGCTTTAGTGTCCAGTTTCGGCATTTTTGATCTCGATTCCAAACGTGCTCTTATGAATCCGTTGCGTTTTTCTGGACCGCAAACCGTTTGGGAAGCTTCTGTAACTAGCTTAATATGCCTCTCCACCGACTGAGTGTGACAAGGATAGCGTGCGAAATCCAGTCTTGTTGTATCTTCTTCCCGGATCATGGTTAAAAAAGTATTGTCATCAATGTCCATTACAATTGGAGGCTCCGTGATTGGAGCTTTTTGCCAATCGATCATGTCTATGTAACTGGTAGCTTCAAAATTGATTACTGGCACACAGAAAGATCTAACTGAACTCGTGCGCTTCTGCTTCCTGGATTTCATTATACGTCTCAGAGCCAACTCGCGTATTTCTGATTTTTCGTCGGTAAGCATCGCAAGCAACAGGTTTTCTGGATGAGTAAAAAATGCGTTGCGTCGAATTACTTGATCAACAACTTTCTTCAGCTCGTCTGTGAGGTAGCGTGATTTCAGTATTGTATTATGGACATGTCGAGCGCCATCTTTACATGAAGAAGTATTTTTTATTTCAAACCATGCTGGTGCATAAACTGTTACGATG
The DNA here is from genome assembly GCF_022113875.1 of Hydra vulgaris. Classification (NCBI taxonomy): domain Eukaryota; kingdom Metazoa; phylum Cnidaria; class Hydrozoa; order Anthoathecata; family Hydridae; genus Hydra; species Hydra vulgaris. The sequence continues at coordinate 2,054,907 of NC_061163.1, read as the reverse complement.
AAGGTAACCATTGTCTTCAGTTCATCCGATGGGCATCTTGTGGCTATATACAGGCGTAGTATTCGATTAGCCGTTGTTAACCATCTTGAATGATTGATAACACCAGGATTGCAAAGTGAAAAGCCTACAGGACAAACGCCAACACTGACAGCGGTGTTCGAACAAATGCCTTAACGGTAATTCGTTAGCATGTAGCTGACATACGAACCATTGCAGCGGTTTGTTCAACGCCACTTCAAGTAATCGAATGATACCTCCTCGATTGCCTGTATTAGCAACGGTTCCGTCACAACCTACAGCTTTTATAACACCCAGGTCAACATTCATTTTACTCAAATATGCAATCAACTCAGCCGCAATAACTTTGCTTGACCCTGCAATTGGTGTAATGTGGCCAAAATAGATGGATCCTGGTTCGGATATAATGGATATATGTTCTTCAGTTGTTAGTTTTCGATGAAATTTCCCATCACATTCTTTAATAAGCGTTATTGTACTGTCTTTTCTTCCATCAAAATATAGCCCAGTGATTGTGTTACTGACATTGGCACATAATATTCCACGTTTTTTACAACGCTCTCGTCGCACTTTACTTCTGTCAATCACTTTAGAAACATCTCTTTCGTGGATTATTCTAACATCTTGAAGAACAGCACTGGCGATTCCTGCTGCGGCCCTGTCGGATACACCATGTCAATCACATGCTAACGCCAGAGACGGTAACTTAACTCTCATCTGCTTGTCACTCAACTTTCTAAATTGTTCATTAGGATCCGGCATACAATCGTCATCAGATTTGTCATCGCTAGCATCAGTTTTCTCTTCCGTAGAAGAAAACTCCTCACAAACATCTGACTGTTTCTCACTGATGTCATCAATGTCAGATTTGCTGCACATCTGCCTCAGCGTCAACTCTTTACGAATATATCGTTTTTGCAATTTGATGGATTCGGCCTCATTAACTTTAGCAATGATCATACCTCGTGGACCCCGCTGATCTTCTAGAAAATCACGTTCAATTGCATGTATCTTTCTTGACTTTTCACACTAACACTGAGATATGAGAGAACACTTCCAGAAGCAAATGTCAAAGAGTTTTTTGGATTCATTTTTAAACTGAGATGTTTTCTCTCGGTATGGTCCGGAGTCTTTTCTAGACTTTTATGGCTTCAGCGAATTCATGAACGTCTTGTGGTACTTGTTCAACATTTCTTGGACACGGCGGTGGCTTACATGTGGTATAGAAGCTTTGTCCCATATTTGTTTCACTTTTGTTGTCACTATTTCTGCCACATTGTGATGTGGTGGATCTTTATTGTTTAATTGATAATTAAGTTTCTGTTTTGTCAGATTGTCAGACATCTGCATAAGTAGGTAGTGGATTGTCAGGCATTTCAGAGGGAGCATCAAAAATGACGCAAGATACTTTTTTCCTGGTTACAGCCATTAAATATGAATTGTTATTATAAATGAATTAAAGTATTATCTTATATGAATAAAATGTTTTGCAATAAACGCTGTTTGTTTACTCTAGACAGGAAAAACGCAGGTGAATACGTATAAAAGTGAACTACAATAAAAAAATACCGGATAGTAAATGCTTATAAATGGTTAAATTTTGAAGTTGGTTGTGGAACCTCAAGACGTTACCTAAATTAATTTTTTTTTTACGGAGTAATTGATTGTATCACAGAGCAAGTTTTAAGTCTGAATTAAAAGATGAAATCATAGTTTGATCATCAAACAGTTTTTAATTTCTTTTATTGATCTTCAGTATTAATCCATCAATGAAAAAGCTTTTAAGTTATTAAAATTTTTTTTTTTTAATGAATAACTGCATAAAAAGAAAATGCTAATTTCATTTTTATATCTAAATTAAATTGAAAGTCGATTCAAAGTAAATGATTTTCTAAAAGTTTGTTTTAAAGAGTGACTTGTATTTGTAATTAAAGTAAATTGAAGCTTGGTGTATACAAGGCCTATAAGTCTACCTTAATGGCGTTGCAGCTATTTCAAATTTATTTTTCAAAGTTGCACGCATTAAGAAACTCTTATGTACTGAGCTCCATGGCTTTTTACAATATTTATAATGACATATAACACTGATTGTCAAAACAATGTTACATGCAACTTAATAAAATAACTTCCATTGTGACGGCCTTTTGGTAGAGCATTCACGACAATGTTATTTTTAATGTCATATACCCGGAACTGAAAACTCAGTTACTTGTGTTAGACTTAAGACCTAATATATGTCCTCAGATCTGTGGTCAGACTAGTGTTATAGTAAAATTAAATTTAAATGTTAAATTTTGTATTTTTTTACATTTCTGATTATATCTTGCATATATATATATACTAGCTAAGATCGGACCCGTAAAAATACGGGTCTTTGTAATTCCAAATTGAACTTTTTAGTAAATTTACCTCATATACCATAGCTTTTCAAATCCGTAAAATGCGGGTCTTAACCAAACCTACTATTTCTATACATACCTATTCCAGACTGATTATTTCTATACCTATTCCTTATTTACTTCAATACTTTTAAGTAAAATAATTTTGTTCTGAAAAACTACTTTAAGAGCAAAAAAGTACAAAAACTATAAAATGCTATGGGATCGCCACAAATTAAGCAACGCTAAATTTTTTTTTTCAAAAAGTAGAATAGATCTTCAGTTCTTTAGGATGACGATTTTCATTAAACTTCATGAACTCTATAGATTTTTTATTTAACATACGACTCTGCGAGGAAAAATTTAAATCATTTTTGTTTTCTTCAATTGTGAAATTTAGCGTTTTGTAATATATATATATACATATATATATATATATATATATATATATATATATATATATATATATATATATATATATATATATATATATATATATATATATATATATATATATATATATATATATATATATATATATATATATATATATATATATATATATGTATATATATATATATATATATATATATATATATATATATATATATATATATATATATATATATATATATATATATATATTTATATATTATTTTTTTTTGTATATATATATCGTTTTGTATATATATATATACATATATATATATATATATATATGTATATATATAAATATATATATATTTATATATATATATATATATATATATATATATATATATATATATATATATATATATATATATATATATATATATATATACATATATATATATACATAAATGTATATATATATATATATATATATATATATATATATATATATATATATATATATATATATATATATATATATATATATATATATATATACATACACACACTATGTGGTTTCACGGAAAACTTTTTTTTGATAATAAGTTCACCCTCTTTTTGCTTGATTCAAAACTTTTTAGTTTTATTTGCTTAACAAAGTTTCCATAAACTTTTTGTAGGTATATTAGGAGCCTATTAGCAAAACTTACTGAACTATTAAATGAAAAACTGAACTACAAGAGTTGAACTACAGAGTTTTGTATTAACAGAAATCGGCATTTCATTTACCTATTTTTAAAACAAAAAACGTTCAACTATTCTAACATTTAAATAGATCAAATCACCTTATGAATATGGGAAATACTCAATATTTTGCTGATCCTTAAATTTGATCTTTAAATTATAAAATTTGTTCTTTTCAATTTTAAAAGACTGAGCAAAAAATTAATTGATTTATAGTTTCACGGTTAAGATCAAACATTAAGATCATATTATGCATATATTGTCTTTTTTTTTTGTTGTTGTTAAAATATAATTTTATTATTTCACAATAACAATAGTTCTGTTAGCCTTCAGATTTTTTTCTTTATTATATTCTTTATTTTTATCTTTATAATATTCTCTTTTTTATCTTTATTATATTCTTTCTTTATATACTCTATAAATCTTATATATATATATATATATATATATATATATATATATATATATATATATATATATATATATATATATATATATATATATATATACTTTTTTATTTTTCAGAGATCATGTCTAAGTATGCCGAGAATGAAATAAAAAATTGCGTTGGAGATATCATATATATATATATATATATATATATATATATATATATATATATATATATATATATATATATATATATATATATATATATATATATATATATATATATATATATATATATATATATATATATATATATATATATATATATATATATATATATATATATATATATGTATCAGGGGCGGATCCAGGGTGTCGCGAATGATGCGCATGCATCAGTCTTTTTTCAACGCTAAATTTAAGTGTATCTCTTTTTCACTTTTTTTTCTTAATAAAAAGTAAAAGTAGAAATTGGAATCTGGCATTCACAAAAAATAAAATACTTGATTTAAACTCGAAAAAAATTCATTTAAACTCGAATTTATTTTATCTCTATAGTTACTTATTCGTTACTTATACAAAATTCCTGCGTTTTGGAGCAACTGATGCAACTGTTCTTTATTAAATACAAATGTGATTGGTTTAAAAAAAAAAAGTACGTTTTAACCAATCATATTTGTACTTTTTCTCAAATTTTTCCGATCACTTTGTAGCAACTGATGCAATTGTACTCTAAATCATTAATGATTGGTTAAAAAACAGTTTAAACCAATCACTATTTAATAAAATAACAATTGCATCAGTTGCTACAAAACTTCCGCAAAAAACTTTACAAAAAAGATAAGAAATATCATTTATAACCAATCAAATTTGTAGAAAGTTTAGAATAGTTGCATCAGTTGCTCCAAATCGTTCAAATTTTACAAAATTCTGATATGCCACCTGATAAACGTTCTTGGTTTAATTTTCGTCGTTGGACTTTGCTTGTAAACTAAAGTTTAAAAAAAAAATTAATTTTTTAGTCTCAAATGCAATTAAGGCTAGACATTTGCCAAATATTCTAGTATTTAATATAAACTGAGCTTGTTTTAGTATACTTTTTATTTTATTTAAGGTCATCTGAATATGGAAATTGCTCTACAGTTCAGCTTCTTTTTTAAGCAATTCGTCTCTGAAGACAGTTAACGTATTGAGGCTTCTAACTTCGATTGAATTTTTTGAAAAAGCTTCTTACTATGCGAGTTACTCCCTTTTTGTTAAACAGGTTAAAAACAATAATTTTTCTAATCTTTCCAGTGTTCTAGTAGCCTGCGTTTCTTTTGAATGTTCAGATCAATTTAAATTAATTAACAGTGAATCAGCTTCTGAAATTATAATAATGGAAGCATTGATCAACTGCCGAGCTAACAAGTTTTCTTCATTTTTATGTCTAGTTGCTTCGTCATCAGTTTTAAATATTCCTATTAGATCAATTTATCCTGATTTTGGCTTAGAAAAATTCAAAAAACTTTTTAATACAATTATTTTTCCATTTCGTTCAATTAAAAATCAAGATCAAAATGTTTTAAGTATTTTATGGTGTAATACTGATATTATGTCAGTGATGCAAAATAATAATAACTGGACACCAAACCATTTTGTACCAATTATTAAAAAGCCTAAACTAATTTCTAGTAATAATAAGAATTTGGCTATAAAAAACAATGGTACTTATCCTTTACACTTTTTTTGTCCTAGAACTGAAACAAATAAAAAAAAAAAAACTTGATTCTGCAAAACATGTCAAAATTCAATCTAAAATTAACTTTAAAAAAGACAATGCTTTCATAGAGTTGCCTTTTGAACCTTCTGTAGATTCAAAAATAGTTAAGTCATTAGACTCCAACTCAGTTATTATTCCTTCATATAATGAATTAAATTCTTTGTATGATGTTTCAACATATCTTGTTCGAGGTAAACTTTTAATTGCTGGCAAAGATGATTCTATTTTGTCAGATGTGGTAAACAAAGTATTTTGTCCTAATTCTATGTTTGTTTTTCCAATATCTTTGAATACAAAAAGATCATTTAAATTTGAATGGCTCAGCCAGTTTTCTTAGTTAGCTTATTCTAGCAAAGAAGATGGAGCTTACTGTTTTCCTTGTACTTTGCTAGGTGCTAATATTCCAAATAAGTCTGGAATATTAAATTTAGTTTTCAAGCCCCATCAAAAGAGGGGTAATGCTGATCATGATTATAGAAAACATGAGGAAAATTGTGTTTTACATGAAAAATCTATGCTTTCATTTAATGCATTGCTTTCATGTTGCAGTTCCAAAAGTAATGTTATTGAGGTTGATTTAAATAATTCTCGTTTGAAACTTCTTTCTGATAACCGAAAAAAATTAGTTTCAATAATTAAAACAATAATATTTCTTGGTAGCAACAATCTAGCATTTCGTGATGCTAGCAAATATCATCCTGATATTGGGGAATCTTCTACACAAAAAGTTAGAATTAGTTTAAATTTTTGTGTTGATGCTAGTGATCAAATATTAGCTAATCATCTTTCTTCAAGTCCAAAAAATGCAACCTATATATCAA
>NC_061163.1:1925919-2043419 GCF_022113875.1 Hydra vulgaris | reverse complement strand
ACTTTTTAATGAGAATTTAACAAAAAATGTTACCACGTTACAAGATGTATGAGAGTATCCATTTTGTCATGTAAAGGAAGGGCTACCCACTCCAACCTGAAAAAAAAAACACACAGCAGCAAGTCTTTTAAATGAAAAAGTAATTAACTATTGTCTTGGCTTTTAGTAAATGATTTAAGTTTTAAATTCCATTTAAGAACTAAAATAAATCATTTTTAACGATAGACACCACGTGAAGGTAAGCCAGAGCCGTCTATCAAAAAAATTTGCAAGCCACAAAACTTGCTGTATCTATTTGCAAGCCACAAAACTTGCTGTACCTAATTGCAAGCCACAAAACTTGCTGTACCTAATTGCAAGTCACAAAACTTGCTGTACCTTTTTGCAAGCCACAAAACTTGTTGTACCTAATTGGAAGCCACAAACCTTGCTGTACCTAGTTGCAAGCCACAAAACTTGCTGTACCTAATTGCAAGTCACAAAACTTGCTGTACCTAATTGCAAGCCACAAAACTTGCTTATCTAAAGACAAGCTACAAAATTGGCTATATTTGTTTGCAAGCCACAAAACTTGGTGTATTTATTCGCAATCCACAAACCTTGCAGTACTTGTTTGAAAGCCACAAAACTTGTAGAACTTTTTTTTCAAGCATTTTTACATTTTGTCATATTCAAACTAAGAAAATATTAACTCCCCTGATACAACATCAGCAGCTAGCTGGATTTTTTTCATCTTATGCTCGACAGCTTCAATATCAGTTTCATCTTGTTTCCAGTAAGAAATAGCGTAAATTCTATCATCTTGTCTCTTGTTTATTTTTTCTACTCTACCATCATAAATGATAGACTTTGATGAGTCAGTATCATACCATTCGTGACAGAGTTTTCTGCCAACAATTCTTTCAGACATCACATCATCTAAATCTTCAAGTTGTTTTGCAGATAAGTGTTTGTATAAATTCATCATTTCACTGATAGTTAATACAGACAGCTCGCGCTCTAACTTCCTTTTTTGTTTTTCATCCATTTTTTGGCGTTTTGCTGTCTGTCTATTAGTAATCTCTGCTCGAATTTCATTATGTTGTAGTCTAGATCTAATTTTTTTTTTTCTTGCCATGTAAATAGACCATTTAACTAATTTTTCTCTAAGCAAATTTTCAAGATTATCCAGATAATCTATAGTTCTATTCTTTTTAGATCTTAATTTGCTTGATAAATAACAAATTGTTGCATTCGGGCATCTTCCTTTGGCATCACTAAACATACCAATTAACTCTTCACTATCTATATTGTGAAGCCTTGCACTAGTAACAGAAAGAGAAAAATATCTCTTATATTGTCGAACCAAAACATTCTCATAAGACGAGCAGAAGTCATTTCTATTAGCTGCTCATCAATGGAACATAAAGTAGTAATTGATTTTAAAATATTTGGGAGCAGCTCTTTCCCAAAAAAGTCTGTATTTCTATAAAATAATGCAGCAGGATTAGATTTGCAATTAGTAATTGTTTTTAAAACATTTTTTATTACCTGGATGCCAGTAACATGATCAAAACTAGCATCCTCGGCTGAAACATAAAACTTTGTCATCCATGGTCCAGTTAAAAGTTTTCCAAATAGTGCCAGTACGCCCATTTGTTTAATAGCTGTTGCATTACAAAAAGCTTCTCTAAGAAGTGCTTGTAAACTAGAGCATTTTACAGTTAATAATGTAGTAAATCGTTATAATTCTGCATTAAAATAAAACAAGTATGAAAATAATTGTGAAGACGGTTTCCGCGATACCTTGGAATAATACCACGTGGTAGTTTGTTATTATCTAAAAAATTTACAAATCTTTCCGGGTCACCTTTGACATCTTTATATCTCATCTTGTTTATAGCTAAAACAATTTTGACTGCCATACAATCGTTGCCAAATAATCCACATCGTTCAAATTCTAAAGATTTCAAGGTTTCACGGCATGAAAGAGCAATTGTGTCTAGGGGGTGCAAATGGCAGTTTAGCTCATTCAGATTCTTTCCCCATGTATCACATATTTTGGTTATGGTAAGATGATTTACTGACACTCTGTCAGACATTGTGTTAGATATATTTGAGATTATTAAACTGCGACATTCATTATAGGGAAGCGATGAAAATCTGAATAAACAAATGGTAAGTGATCAATCGCGCCACATATATGATTTTCATAATCTATAGCAATGACCTGACAGTTGTTTTTAGATGAAAGATGAACGGTATTTACATGAACACCCTCTTGTGCTGTTGCATCAAACCCAAGCGTAAGATGAGAATTATGTAAAGCCCATTCTGCTGCTTGCAGTTCTGCTATAGTTCCAAGTTCACAAGCCATTTGCTCAACAGTAGAACGATGAGGAATATTGGTAATATTAACACCCAAATATTGACCAACTTTTTGAATAAGGAATGCAATGTTACTTGTTGGAACATTAGCCAATAACATGCTATAAATTATCATCCTCATTTGTAAATGATAACTATTTTCATCTTCGGACATATTAACATTAATAACATTCCATCTTTCATCTGGCTTATATCATTTTCTAATTGAGCAATAAACATTTTATTTGCTTTAATGTCAGCAGCATGTTTTACTTTTAATTGCATTATTTTTTTTTTTCCTTTTACTTTTAATGCTTTTGTTTTAGCTTTAAGGTTATGAATTACTCTATTGTAATAATTTGATTTCATTTGTTTTTTTAGGTCTCTGACTTCCGCCCTCAGAGCATTAATAATATTTTCTTTTCTTTTGATATTTTGCCTGAGTACCTTTAGCTTGTATGGCATCGATTTTAATTTTGATTTAACTGTTGCTATTTTTTGTGGTGGTCTTTCGTCGACCTTGCTAACTGATAGGATAAATATGATAACCTATTGAGGAGTTTTGTTTTCTTAGGTGTGAGCTCATCTCTAGAAGAATGCATTCTTTTTTCAATTTCTGTAAAATTATCACAAGAAAAAATGTTACCATGTTCATTGGATGACACAATGGAACACCCTGATTTAGGAATGAAGGAACTACTGATTAAGATTTATTGCCTGTGTTGTTGATATATTCAGTGGATTGTTGATACATTCAGTGGATTGTTTGCTAAGGGTTCATTACAAAATTCAGTAAATTTTGAACAATCTCTTACATAATTACAAGCCCATTTTTTTGCAATTTCAAGAACATTATCGAGTTGACGTTTACTAGTGTTTAAGTTATATAAGTCATTAGCTAGTTTAACTGTTTTAACAATGGACTCACCATTATTAACGAATAAAAAGATTACGTGTCCATTTTTACAGTAAGTATTTATTTTGCCATGCAAAGTGAAGTTATCAGCCAAATAGTTCTTCATTTCACTACGAAACAAATATCTTATTTTTTTTGGACCCTAAATTCCTTAAAGAAGTATATAGGAATAGTTAATAAAATATTTAATATTGGGTAAAGTAAACCAATAATATACTATACCTTGTTAAAAACTGTTCACATTGTAATATAACTATACTATATAACATTAAAATGTATTTAATAAAATATAAATGGAAACATACGTACCTTCTATAATTTAATGATTAAAATCTAAATACAGCCAACTAAATTTTTAGAAACTGCAAACATAAGTCAAATTAGTTAAAGATAAAATAACTGTTATAAAAGTCATACACTTTAATTAAACCCAAATAATACAAGTCAAAAAAGCAAAGGTCTGCTCACATATATCAGTAAAAACTCACACTTGAAACATTAAATTTAACTTTCAATTTGCATTTAATGTGGAGAACTACCTCAAACTTTTAATAAAGCTTTAAAAAACCTATCTGTAAATTTTAATACAACTTCATTAAAAAAGCAGAAAAATTTTCATCTGAACTATTAATCTTGTCAATGTATTTAAAATTGTCTTTGTATTTAAAAATTTTTAATATAATAATCAGAACAGAAATAATTTAACAGTTACTTAATAGTTAAAATTGAGACAATAGCAAAGAAATTGGACATTATTTTACATTAAGTAAAACTCATAAAAAGTAAGTACAACATAACAAGACTGGTGGCTGTAATATAACTTAATAATTGTTAATATAACAATTTCCAAACCCGCCACCAGTTCTCAGTTGCCTCCTTCCTCTTCTCCAGATTCTGCCTCTGTTGCCAGCACCCCTGTTTGGAGGATGTTTGAACCATCTAAATGAATGGTCGTCTTCACCACCAAACCGGACCCAACGCAAATATGATTTGTTGCTTTTGGGCCCAGGATGATGGCAACGATACTTTAGATGAGCTTGATATGTTAACTCTAAATGCAAAGAAATAATAAATATTTATATTAGTAAAGATTTGAAAAGCATTATGAAACATTTTGAATGAACCCTTACATAAAAAAAAATTAAAAACTTCTTTTAAGTATTTGTTTATTTAAAATAAAATATTTTTATAAAATATAAATAAGCATTTTTTTTCAAAAGAAGTTTTTTCAAATAAGCAAATTCAAAAACAAAGAACAATCATAAAGAAGTATTTCAATTTATACATTAACCTGGGGAAGATTGTACTGCAGGAACTAAAAATTTAAAAAAAGATGTCAACAGCAAAAACTAAATGAAATTGGGATTAAGTCTTTAGCATTGTCTTAATGAGATAGACTTTGCACTGCTAATAAAGAAATAGTTTTTTAACTTACCAACAGATATAGATGTAGCTAAAAATCAAAAAAAAAAATGTAATTAACAAATAAATTACTTTTTTTGGAAAATCAAAAAACTGCTGAAAAATAATTAGTTTTACTATTTGTGACAGATGCTGAAAAATAATTAACTTACTATTTGTGACAGATGTAGATGTTACATCTACAAAAGATGTAGATGTAGATGTCTCTAAAGCCAAAAAAATATTTGATTTAGGATTAAATTAATGCAGAGAATAAAAAGTAATAGCTTTTAAACTTAGCAACTGTGGAAGATATAAATTAAACAAATAGAAAATTTATTATTAGAATTGGCGTTAGATCTATACACAGTAAACAATGAAATAGCTTGTAAACTTACCAATTGTGGCAGATGTTGATGAAACTAAAAGAAAAAAAAACTGTAACCAATAAGAAAATTGAAATTGATATTAAATCTATATTATATTCATAACGAAAGAAATGACATTCGCAGCAAGTGTCAATGAAGCCTTATGTAAAAAAGGTATAATTAACAGAAAAAAAAAAAAACAATTAGTAAATTAATGAAAAAGATTTGGATTTTGCAATCTATACATAGATTATGAAGTAGTAATTTTTAAACTTACCAACTGTGGAGGGTGTAGATGCAACTAATATCACAAAAAAATGCGATAAGCAAACAAACAAAAAAAGTTGAAAATGGGATAAAATTAATACACTGCTGAAAAAGAATCAACTTTTATACTTACCAACTGTATTAGATGTAGATGGAACTAAAAAAAAAATGGATGTTATCCACAAAAAAAAAAGATATTGGCAATAAACCTTTCACAAGTTAAATAATAATAGCTTTGAAATTTACTAATCCCAGTCATTTAAAAAATGATTTAAGATAAAAAACATATGAACATTAAACCAAAGCATATTTAAATTTCTACTTATATAAACATAACCTAAAATGCAATATATAAACTTACTAGTGGGAGGCTGAGTTGATTGGACTAAAATTTACAAGAAAAATGTATATTAAAATAAACAAAACAACTTAACTTTGACAACAGTGAAAGAGTAAGTGAATCAGTAACAACAATCAAATAAGTTCTACATAATGTGCAACAACGTTATTGACTAAGTATATAATGAAAACATAATTACACAAGTAAACATTAAGAAAGGTTGTATAATGATTTAAACAATAGCAAAAAAATAAAGTATTCTACAAACAAGTAAATGTTAAAAGACAATAAAAATGATATCTTTTGTATTTTGCTTTGTATGTTTTTGCTTTGTATGTTTTTGCTTGTTGTTTTGCTTTGTATGTTTTTGCTTTGTATGTTTTGCTTTGTATTGTATGCTTTTAAGGCATCGACATGTTTATTTTATAATGAACAACACCAAAATTTATATTTTTCTTGTCACCTCTATATGTCACTATCATCTATCATACCATTATAAATCACTATCATATCTATACACCTATACATCACTATCATATCATATCTATACACTATACATCACTATCATATCACTATACATCACTACCATACTTCACTTACGGAATCTTTAAAACTGATGGAATAATAAGCCTGCATCTAAAAAAGAAGGAAACATTAGAAATTTTTGTAAATGATTTAAACAATAATCAAAAGACTGAGTATTATACAATAGATAAATCATAAAAGAATAACATACCAACTGTATTTAATGTAGATAAAGCTAAAGGTAAAAAAAAGATGTAAAGAACAAAAAATACATAGTTTTGATTATACAGAGCTGATTTTTTTTTTTTAAACTCACCAACTGTGGAACTGTCACTGGCAGATGGTGATGAAACTAAAAAAAAAAAAAAGGTGTCCTCAAATAAAATTAAAAAAAGGATTAAACTTATATTATAGCTTTAAAGAATAAGAGTAGAAACACCTAATAAAAAAATAGTTATTTAACTTATAAACTGCATCAGATGACATTGAAGCTGAAGTTAAAAAAGTTGTAATTAAAAAAAACAAACATTTTTGGCAACAAATCCAACAAAACAAGTCTGGTAAAACAATTTTGTTATGAACAAAGAAAAGTAATGGTGTAAATAACAAATAAAGATGTAACTACCAAATATTTGGTGTTATTTTTAGAAAAAGTCATGAATAGGTTTAATTTAGTCAATGATTTTCAAAAGTGACACAAAAAAAATACACTTGTAAAAGCAATAAACAATAGAATTATTATGAAAAAACAATGTAGTTACTATTTATTTGATTATCCAGATTATTGTTCATTGTTTTAAATTACTAACAATCTAAGTGAAACAGCATGCAATAAAGATTTTAAAAAAAAAAAATCCCTTTCCCCCCTCCCCCAACCCCATCTCGGCTATTTTCGAAAAACAAAAATTAGGTACCAAAAGTGTTTTACTGATTTAACTATCTGCTACATAATACTTTTTCATGAAATTTGGCAGGTGAAATAGAAATGCATGTAAAATCCTATTTAAAAAATCAAAAAAGCGGAATAAAGGTTCCTTCGACAAAAATTTAACAGGTAAACATGAACATAATTTTCATGAGCAAAATACTCAAAAAAAAGGTAGAACAACCATACAAACAAATAGCACAAAAAACAAGCTTAATTCTTCTTCTTTTTGAATATATACTATGTGAATATATGTTTCTAAAAAAAAATACAACAAAAAATTATTTTTCTACCCCTACTCCAAAAAAATGAAACAGGAAATCCGCTAAAAAAACTCGGAAAAACAGAAATTAGGTACCAAAATTTCCAAACTAAGTTAACTAGCTGCTACATAATATTTTTCGATGAAATTTGGTAGGTTCAAAAATGCATGTAAAAACTTATTTTAAAAATCAAAAAACCGGAATAAAGAGTCCTTCGACAAGAGTTTAATAAGTAAACACCAACCTATTTTTCATGAGCCAAATGCTCCAAAAATAATAAAACAACCGAATGTAAAAATAGCATTAAAAAAAAGCTTAACTCTTCCTCTTTACAAAAATATACTATATGTATATATGTTTTTGAAAAAAAACTCCTCAAAAATACGTTTTCCTTAGGCTACCTAAAAGAACCGTCAAAAAAACGAGTCACAGAATTTTAGCACAAAATTCGGCTCCGTAAATCGCTATTTCCGCGTACCTATATAAATATATATATATATATATATATATATATATATATATATATATATATATATATATATATATATATATATATATATATATATATATATATATATATATATATATATATATATATATATATATATATATATATATATATATATATACACAAACAAATAGATAGATACAAATGTAAATCAGTATGCACCTTTTGATTCTTAATTACCCTCTGCAAAATGCCTGAGGCTTGTAACATATTTGCAAAGTAAACAACTTACACATTGTTGTATGAATCATTAGTGGGGCTATGTGAGTGTAACTCAAAGATTCCTTAGGCAGTAAATAGTAATTATATATATATATATATATATATATATATATATATATATATATATATATATATATATATATATATACATATAATAAAAATAGATAGATACAAATGTATATCAGTATGCATCTCTTGATTCTTAATTACCCTCTGCAAAATGCCTGAGGCTTGTAACATATTTGCAAAGTAAACAACTTACACATTGTTGTATGAATCATTAGTGGGGCTATGTGAGTGTAACTCAAAGGTTCCTTAGGCAGTAAATAGTAATTATATATATGTATATATATATATATATATATATATATATATATATATATATATATATATATATATATATATATATATACATATAATAAAAATAGATATATATTATATATACATATAATAAAAATAGATTTGCATCGAGCAAAAAAATTTTTGTTTGAGTATAATTAAAGATATTTTTGAGCGGAATTTTAATGAAGTAATTTACAAATTTAACATTTAATAAAGTATTTTAAAAACCGCACGCAGTTGAAATAAAAGTTTGAATTTAAAAAAATTAAATATGCTCATTATTTACAAGTAGAAAAAATTCAAAAATTAAAAAAAAAGTTTAAATCTTTTAAGCTAACATTTAATTAAAATTATTCAGCAATAGCAAAGTTGTTGATAAAATTGAACAAAAATACTTTCTTTTAGTTTTAGATTTTAAACTTAAATAATTATTTTACGGGGGTTTGTTAGGTTTTAAAATTATTTCATAGATTTAAAAATATTTATTAACTGTTAGACGTATTTAAAGTATTTAAGAGTAATTTCGAGGAAACATTTTAAAAATTGGTGAGGGCAAATAAAAAAATAAAAAAGGATTAATATTAAAACGTATTCTACTTGATTCAATAAAAAAGTACAGTTATCAAAATTTTTGTAAAAAGTAACTCAAAAAAATTACTTAAATAATAACGATCGCTTTTATGTTAAAAGTTACCGAAACTCAACGAAGCATGCTGAAGAACAGCTGCTGAAAAATAGAACGTCAATAGTTTTTCGAATAATTTTTAAGAATAATTTTTTCGCTGAAATATTTCTTTTATACCTATAAAATTTTTATTCTAACATTTTTTTTTTTTTTACTAGAAATAAAATTCCTTGTTAACATTAAAAATCTATTCAAAAGAGTGATTGTGCTTATCAACCGCTTTATGAAAATAAATAAAAATAAATAAATGTTATATAAAATCGCTTGTAAAAATATTAGCTATTGCACAGTTTTTAATCGTACAATATTAAAATTTCCAGTTTATTACTCGCTGACTTTTTAAAAAGAAAAAATGTTTGATAGAAAGATTGAGATCATTATTATAGATAATAAAGAGATGAGAACCTAATATGGATCCCTGAGGTATACCAATTGAAACATTTTTAATATCTGAGCTGATTCCATTTATAGTTACAAATTGTTGACAATCAGAAAGGTATGATCTAAACCGCTGCAAGGGTATGCCACGTACATCATAATAGTTAAGCTTTAAGAGAAGAATTTCATGGTCTATAGTGTGCATACATACATAATATATTTGTGTACATACATATATATTTGTGTACATACAATATATTTGTATGACAGGTTGGCATGCATTCATGCTTACACAAATCCAATTTGTAAACCTTATATTAAATGATTTATTAAATGATTATTTTTTACTTTTACAAACTTCTTTTACATAATGTCTAGTTTGTTTTTAAACTACTTTAGACTACTTGTATTATTATCGAAATAGATTATTATTTTATTTTAATAGTGAGCATTTATTATTGTGAGATTATTATTAATAGTCAGAGTTTATTATTGTATTGAAATTTTCATGCAGTTGAAAAGTAGCTTAAATATATAATATCTTTGCAATGGAAAAAATACTGTTAGACCAAAATTACTTGAGTAAAAGAAAAAAAGTGCAGTATATTGAAAGTTCTTTTTAGACACACTAAACAGGCTTGGTCGGGAAGCGGGAGCGATTGCTCTCGAATACTGACCACAGTAATTATATTTAGTTGCGAAAAACTGGCCAGGTAGTTTAGTTGTTTTGAGAACATTTAAGTTTATGTACGAAACAAAATATTTTTGTATTGCGGACATACATGGAAACATAAAAAACTTAAATGTTCTCAAAACATTTTTGTGCAAAATAATAAAAAGAATATTCACGAACACTAAAAACCCGCCAAATTAACGAACAAACTAATTCTATTGGTTCAAAAAATACGCTGATTAAGCGAAATAAAGAGTATTCTTTTTTTGCTTTTTAAAATGTTCTCAAAGCAACTAAAAAATCTGGCCAGCTTTTCGCAGCTAAATATTATTTACATGGTCACAATCGAGAGCGATTGCTCCCACTTCCCAACCAAGCCTGATTAAATTGCTTTTATGTGTTGCTAAAGTAAATACATTCTTTGTTAAATAAGATAACATACATGAGAAGGAACTTTTAAATTATCGTTAAACAAAACAATTAAATCTATCAGCTTAAATATTATTGTTCTAATAAACTGGCGGGTTTAGAATATTCTTTTATTAATGCACAATTTTAAACAACAGCTTCTGTTGTTTAAAATGTTCATCTATCATTCTAGTTGTTTTCTTGCAAAGAATTGTTTAGTTTAGTTTAAGAAAACATTTATGTCTTGGTTTAGTTTAAGAAGGAATAAATTATATAATTCTATGTTTAGTTATGCAGGCTTGGTCGGGAAGCGGGATGCGATCGCATGTTTAGTTGCGAAAAGCCGGCCAGATTTTTTAGGCGTTTTGAGAACATTTCAAAAACAAGCAAAAAAGCGCAACAAGATAAACTGGACCGATGAGAGACAGTTAAAAAAAAGAAAAATAGCTTTTAACGCAAAACTTTAAGCAAAATAAATACGATTAGAGCAAATATTTTTGAAACTTTTTTTATAATTTCTTCTTTTATAATTTTTTATAGTTTCTTCTTTTATAATATTTTTTTTTAAAAAAAGCGACATTTTTTGTATATTGTAACAACGTACTTATAATGATTGTTTTAATAAAGAAACAAATGTTCTTCAATTTATCAAAGATTATATATATTATTTTTATTTATATTCTTATGTCTTATTTCCAGTGCTGGAAATAAGAGGTGGGGGGAGGGGGTAGAAGAGCTATAGTCCCGGGACACACAATGTTATGGGCCGAGAAATAGTCAAGAGGACCTATTGGTATTTTTAAGTCATTTTTACGCTGTCGCACATAAAAAAGGCCACCAAAATAATGCAGCCCCCGGCTTTGTAAAGTCCAATAAGATTAAACCAGTAAAACTAATGCTACATAATTTAATTATAAATAAAAAAAGTTTTTTCAGTACCTGTTTTATGTGTTCGCGTAGTTTGAAAAGTTTAACATATTTGAAACAATTCTTCTTAGTAAGATGGACAAATGAAATAACAAAATCATTGAGTTACTGTGGAAATTGAATTAGCTAGATAGAAATTAACTAAAAACATTAAATTACTTTGTAAGGAGGAAGCGGAACTGCTTAACAATATCGCTGATGATGTTTAGTGAGTGGGCTTTATATCTTTAACTAGTATTTTATAGAAAAAAAAAACTTTAGGTGTAAGTATAACGAGTTTGTAAGAATGGCTGAAGCAAAAATAATTGAAGTTAATAAACCAATTTCTAATACATTACATACATATAAATACATCCCTTATATATAAAAAATAAGATTATACTAATTAAATTCATAATATATTTACAAAACGTTGACAAGTTAAAAAATATAAATTTTAAACATTTATTTTTATTTTGTAAACAAATGTTAGTTTAAAACATTTATAGCTATATGGATGTGACTCCGAGAACGAGCCATTGTATTAAAAGAACAGTCGCTTGAATTCTTTAGTAATTTCAGTTATTTATTAATTGAACCAATAGAACTAGTTGTTCGTAAATTTGGCGGGTTTTTTGTGTTTGCGAATATTTTTTATTTATTTTTCTGCACTAAGATGTTTGACAACATTCAAGTTTCCATGTACGTCCGTAAAACAAAATCTTTTAAAATTTACGATAAAATGAACTTATTATTTTGCGGACAAACAAGGAAACATACATAAACTGAAATGTTCTCATAACGCCTAAAAAATCTGGCCGGCTTTTCGCAAGTAAATATAATTTCCGTGGTCAATTATCGAGTGCAAAAGCTAATTGAAGAAATAATTTGATTTAAAAAATGTTATTTTTTAAATCAAGTTATTTCTTCAATTAGCTTTTGCTAAATAAAGCTAACATATCAATAAAAACATTTTTAAACGAATGAGATTCTTATTTATAATATTTTATTATTTATACATATTTTACTATTTACACAAAATGCATTTATATTTATGTATTTTTTCCATATATTTCTTAAAAATAAGACCTGAATGATTACTACTTATAGTTGCAGGTATGATATGTAAATCTTTTGTTTCATACTGCTGGTATACATGCTGAACTAAAGGCTTCATAAAAGAGACATACCATCTATGAAAATTTAAAATACATCTCATTTACCAGATACACAAAATAAAGCAAACTAATGGAGAAAACAAGTATGCCAAACTTTATTGAATACTTTAGATATGTCTAGTGCAATAGCCCTTGCCTTGCTGTCACCATCTAATGCATAATAGAATTTACAGTCACAGCAATTAGTAAGTCAGCCATATAACGATAAGAACAAAAACCATGTTGGTTTTCAGAGTGTGTTAGACGCAAGATAGCAGCCCTCCAAATTAGGAAAGATAAAAAAAAACCTAAAACTGTTAGACGTTTGCTTAAAGGGACTACCAAGTCCCGAGACATGTTGTGTTCATATTAAAGGGAATGTTACAAAAAAACGTCTGAGCAAATTTTTTTTGATTAAAACTAATTAATAAATGTATACCAAGAAAAACAAATCTTGTTGTTTTAGTCGAAGCTCGTCTTCTCCGTTTTCTCTGGTATTTTGAGTATGTAAAATAAACGTGATTTTCCAGGCGCATTATACAGACTTGATAATTTATTCAAGCGCGTTTTATTCATAGAAGTTTTAGTGCATGACATCATAGATTTTTTGTTTGTTTGTTTAAAACAATTTCCAAATCATATTCATTTTTATTATATTTTAAAGTTCTAAAATGTGTTTGTAAAACAAAATTAAAAACAAAATAAAATTAAAAATGAAAATAAAATAAAAAACAAAATAGTATTTTATTTGCGCAACTTTTTTTAAATAATCGTCTAGACCACGTGTATTTTGATTTCTTTTGTTATAAGTTTTTCTTTCAAAATATTAGATAAAATAATTTAATTAACCTAAATAATAATGCATTTTTATTAATTTACTTTGTAAATATTAAAAAAAAAATTATTAACGCATTTTTTCTCTGATTTTCAAAAATGTATTTTTTGGTATTGAGGTGATCTTCTGATTTCATTATTTATATTTCCATTATAACATCCAATACATATTATGGCGGGGGCTTAAAAATTTAAAAATTAATATATATTAATTTTTATTTTACAGACATACATGGAAACATAATTAACTTTAATGTTCTTAAAACATCTTGCAGAAGAATAAAAAGAATATTCGCGAACACTAAAAACCAGCCAAATTTGCAAATTAACTAATTCTATTGGTTCAAAAAACACGCTGACTAAGCGAAATAAAGTTATAGAGAATTCTGTTGAAATGTTTTAGGAATTGTATTATTTACGATTAGTTGCGTTTTGAGATATCTAGCATAAATTTTTTTAAGAATATATTATCAAATGAACTATTACTTTAATATTATGGCTCATTCTTGGAGCCCCATCTGTAAAGCCGTAAAACTTTTAAACTATTATCATTTGTTTACAAAAATAAATGTTTTATAATATATATTTTTTAAATTGTCAAAATTTTGAAAGTTAATTACAAATTATATATTTTATTATTAGTATATTCTGTATATTTTATTATTAGTATATATTTTATTATTAGTATATTTATTAGTATATTCTTAATTTTTATATCTTTTCTTAGTGCTTGATTTAATTAATTGTTCGTTAGATTTGTAAAAAACTAACGAACAATTAATAAAATAAGCTTTTAATAAAATAAGTAACTATAGTTAGCTATTTGAGTAAAATTTAAGAGTAAAATTTTTAAAAAAATTTCTAGAATGTTTCCAATGATGTCATGCTCTAAAACTCCTATAAATTAAAACAAGCTTGAATAAATTGTCAAGTCTGTATAATGCGCCTGGAAAATCGCGTTTATTCTACATACTCAAAATACCAGAGAAAACGGAGAAGACGAGCTTCGACTAAAACAACAAGGTTTGTTTTTCTTGGTATACATTTATTAATTAGTTTTAATCAAAAAAAAGTTTGCTCAGACATATTTTTTTAACATTCTCTTTAATATGAACACAACATGTCTAAGGACTTGGTAGTCCCTTTAAAACAGCTGAAAAATAAATGCTGACCCTAATTTGGAGTACTGAAGTAGGAAATTGTTGATCAAAGAACTTTAATAACCTTGCTCATAATAAAAGAAGTTTAGAAATAAAAAAACCAGGAGACTGATCTGGCAATAATAAGAGGGGTTAGAGTGTTCTCCAGAGTTTTTAAAAATTGAAACCACAAGTGCTGTTTTCCAGCAGTCAAGAAAACAAGATTAAATCAAGCTCATATTGAATTGTTTAGAGAGAATTAAAAAGATTTCTGGATAAGACTTAGGTAAGACTATAATATTGTTGTCTGGACCACAAGCCATATAAGAGTTTTATTGAGAAATGAGTATTGCAATGGTAGCCGGAATGATTTGGATATCTAATACAGAGTTAATCTTTTTAACTAGAATGGAAGGAAGAGTATGGTTATTAGAGTCAAGAGTCAAATTAAAAGAAAAATTTTTGCAACCAAATGCATCTCTAACTGTATGGTGTGATGTAAGCTTGATGGCCCAAAGAATTGTGATAACTCAAGGTGACAGAAAATAGAAGATGCGACATGGCTCCAACTAAAGTCGGATGCAATGCATATCAAAGTTGCTAAATTGGATTCATGTACTGAGAGTCTCAATATGGCATTGAAATGGAACCAAAGTAAGTCTTTATTATAACTGATTCTCGTAGTTGACTAAGTTCATAATTAATATGCGACAAACCAATAAAAAATGCTAAGCAATTTGAAATGTTAACTCAACGAATGCTTCAAATATTTGGAAAATTGGTCAAGGATTATGCCTTAAATATAAATGTTACATGGGTATCGAAAACATTGCCCAAACAATAAAAAACAACAAACATGAAATATTGCACAAAATGGAAAAAACATAGTTGCAACACAAGAATATAATATCATTTATAAGTACAATAATCAGCAGATTCAATAAATTTATTCAATAGCATATATAGGAGTTTCCTAGAGTATGGAGTTATGTACTCGTGCTGGTATCCATGTTAAAAGACACAGTGAAACAAGTTGTTGCTGAATGTGATGATTGTTATTCGATTGACCTTAATGTAATTTCGTGGAATAAAGGAAATCTTGATGTCATTAAAGTAAGGAAAAGAGTAGCCTGCGATGTTACTCATGTCGATTGATTGCTATATCTCACCTGTGATGATTGTGGCCCAAGCAGATATACGTTATGGACATCATCAAGCAACAAAAGTGCAGCAATGGTTGTACAATCGTTGAAAACAATTTGGTCATCGCTTAGACCTCTCTCTGAAATTCTTCTAGATGATTCTAAGTCATTTAGATCTCTGATTATGCAAGCGATGGCGCAGAAATAGAAAGTAAGGCTTATTTTTCGAGCTGCTGAAAAACCATTGGGAAACGGAATTGTTGAAAGAGTTTATCAAGTGGTAAAAAGAACAAATGCGAGAGCAAAATGTGGTATTCTTGTGTCTGTATTCTTAATCAACAACATTCCATCATAACCTGGCACTTTTTTTTTTTGTACGTTCTAATGGAATCAATAAATTCGAATCAACACAAAAGTCTTTGACTAAGTTTCAAGGATGAAAGTTGGCGATAAAGTGTGGATGAAACCCAAGCAAATGACGCAGAGTACACAACAATGTTTTAAAAGATGTATAGTTGCACTGCATAAAGGTTTAACAGCTAAAGTTGAAGTCAACAGACATACATTGCCACAACATTTTTCTCATGTGCTGCTTCGTCATATAAACAAAAAAAGAAGAAATTTAACAGCTGATGACGATTACAATCTGACACTATTTAAACTTCCAGAAACAAACTTAAAACATGTTGTCTATGAAGGTCTGAGTTTTCAAATAAATTTTCTGAATGAAGGCAAAGCTGACAAGTATGGACAGCGCTAATCAAAACTATCCAGCAGATTTTGAAACAGATTTACAGCCTGTTCGGTTCACTCACTACAGAAGAAGAGTTTTTCCTAACCGGAAGTATAGCGATTATGTATGAGCTCTTCTTGAGCTAGGGGAAATGTTGTGATTTTAATGTGCATCAATATTTATCAATAGTTAGCTTTGCTAATTATTGACAAAAGTCACACGTTGCTTTTTTTATTATTATAACATTTTGTATAACAATCTTTAATTGTTGAAAAATTGTCACAAGTTGTATTTTTAAATGCTAAAATAAATATACTAAATATAACAAATAATTTTTTTGTAAAGAGACAACATTGATGTTAAGTGAGATAAACATTAAAAACAAAATGGCTTTTGAATGGGTTGAACAATTAATTTAATTAACCCCTATGAGTGTTCTCAGTACGATTAGCAACAAGGAAAAATAATCATAATTTTGAAATCTTGAGTATTTTTAGGTGTTAGAGCGCTCTATATTTTTGTCCTTAATTTTAATACATAAATTTTTTTAAGGTATATGTATATGCTCACTGCTCTGTCACTTTAAATATCAGGAATTATCTTTTTCATCAATTATTTTATGCTCTATTGTATATTTTTTAATTATTTGTACAAATAATTAGAGCTTTACGAGCTCAGCTTTACGTGAATAATTTTTTAGCAAAATGGCAAAAAAAAATTGAACATATGCGTAAAAAAAAAATTAAATATATGCGTAAAGCTGAACAATTAAAATTATAAAATAAGTTATTTTTAATTAAAATTACTAAATTAATTTATTTATTGTGATAATAACATAAAAGCGTTTATTGTTTTGCCATTATGCTTCCATTTGATAGTTTAATATAAACTTATTTTTTGTAAAAAAAGTAAAATATAGCACAAAGTAATTGATGGATAATACTTTTACTGTTTTAATTAATTGATGACAAAAAAAATATTTTTAGCTTGTATTTCCAGAAAACTATTTAAATATCCAGAAGAAAAAAAATTTATAGAAATATTCGGAGTTCACGAAATATCCGGAAAAAATAATTCCTGATATTTAATGTGATAGAGCAGTGAAATTACATGACTATAAGAATAAAAATCAGAAAAAAAAAAAAAAAATTGTAATTAAACAAAGAGTACTGCTTTTCTACTTTGTTTTATTTTTATTTCATTAAAATATTTTGTTTTCATTTACCTTGAAATCAAATTTATTTTCTCTATTTTCTTACTAAATCCGAATAAAAAATGAAATTTTTTTTATTTTGATTTTAAGATTTTATCAAAAAAACTTATCGTAGTTTTTAATTTTATATATCTTATGTCTATAGCACTAACAGGGGCTATTCTAGACTGTTTTCGACAGCGTCAACCATATTGGGGTGACGGTTTGGGCGCGCAAATTAAATTTGAGTACTTTTCTTTATTTTTACGTTTTTATGGCAAATATTGTTATTTTTGCGAAATAAACTGTCAAAATTTCGCTAGAGTTTTCCTCAATGAGAGGGTATCACATCAGTATTTATTTAAAAATAAAAATAAAAATCCGGAACTTACCGTCGATAACAAGAAATAGGGTTTAATATTATTTATTAAAAAGTTTTTTGCTAATATTTAATTTAATTTTTTTTTTTTTTGGAACGTTTAAATGCGAAACTTCAAATTATGTAAACACTCAGCACTTAAAATTCACTTTAATTATTTTTACTATTTGACCTAAAAATCTAGTTTAATTTAATTTATTAACTCTATTTAATTAAGTATTAAAATACTTTTCTTTTTTTTAGGAAATATTTTCTTTTCCAGCTCATGAGATATTCTTAAATACACAAAAAGCATTTTTTTCCCTGAATTTTAACGGAAATGTCTTTAAAATAATTTTCCGGGTATTATTAGGAAAAAATTTGATTTAATGAATTTTTGAAGGAAGACTTTCTCTGCTGTATCTAACTGTATCTAGCAACAAATTTTTGCTAGATGCAGTTAATTCTCGGTTATTGTACCACTACAAAACTCCATTTCAAACTTGTTAAGAGTTTTCTTTTTGTAACACTGTAGTTCTTCTTACTTTTAATTGCTTTAATAGCAAACCTTGACCTACTAATAGTTTAAAGTTTATTATCTTTCTCAATTTTTTTTTTAATAATAATATATTTCTTCTCTACTTGTGTTTATCATACCTTAATTAAAATTGTATTAAATATCTTACTATTTATGTTTTATTATTTTTATCTCTATTTTTCCCAATTTAATTTTGTTTTAGTTTGGATACTGTTGAGACATGGTTTTAATTTTGTAATTTTCATGAATTGAAAGTTACTTTATTGATCATTAGTTAACAGTTGAGGAAAGATAGATTGAATTTAACTTCAAGGTAAGGTAATAATTTTCTAATAATATAAGGTAATAATTAATGACTTAAGAACTGATTTTTATGCTTAATTATGCAAACGTAAATTATCAACTTTGATCTTATTTTAACAATTTTGGGCTATCAACTAAATAGGTGCTTAATACACAGAAGAGGAATTTTTATTAATTTCCCCCACCCACTGAGCTTATTAAGACTCTCCTTTTTATTTATTATAATGTCAAAAGAAAAAGAAAAAAAGTTCAATGTAAACCAACATTAAAAATAAGCATTTTAAACTAACTGATAAAAATAAAAACAGTCTGTGTAATTAAGATTAAGATTAAGCCTTAAAAGAATTCTAGTAAATCTCAAAACAAAAATATTTCTCTTAAAATTCAAAACAACTGTAATTAAAATTTAGCCACAAGCTGCACTAAAATAAATTGTTTTCCATGAGTTCTGTATAAAGGCCTAATTTTTTTCTGAAAAATTCTGGAAAAGTCTTAAATTTTTCAAAATATATCAAGAAAAAAATTGTTATTTTTTGAAATAACAATGTTTTTCAAAATTTCAACATTTCAAAATTTTTGCTTCAAAGTTTTTTTAAATAACATTCGCAGAATGTTATTTAAAAAAATTTTAAATTTTCAAAATTTTAAATTTTCAAAAAATAAAAAAATAAAGCATTCTTTCATTTTGACAAACGTAAACACAGTTAAAGATTTTTTTTTCCAAATTTATAAAGTATAGTACACTGTTAAATAATTGGAATGGATTCTTTTTTTTTTATTTATTTATTACAATATTTAATACAATATTTATAAATATATCAATAAGAAAAATTACATACAAAGAAATCGTTAAAAAATAAAGATAAAGAACGCCGCAGCTACACAAAGAAGACCATACAGGTCTTGTCATCAAGAACCGCTGTTAAAGAACTTTGAACTTAATTTAGATTTTAGAAATAACAAAAATAAATAAATACAAATTTTAGACTTTTCTTTAGTTATGGTCTTTATGGCTTGAATTAAAATACTAATTCTTCTAAACTGCATGACTCAAGCGAAAACAATAATCTTCTATATAATATTGCCGAACTTAATAGTTTTAATAATAGTGTCCCTTGGAGCGTATTTGACACAAAACCCTTGGCAGCCATTGCAACCGAGGTATTGGCAAGAAAGAGTCGCAGCGCATTACGAAAACGTGAACGAACATCTAACGTACGTAAACTTTAACTTATGTAATGTTAAAGCATATGTTAAAATATACTGAAACATTTATCACGTTTTACAGTTTGATTTTTACTTGAAAATTACATTGCGTCAACCTCTCCTTAATTTTGATCTAACATTTTTTTCCTCAAAAAAATTACTACATTATTATAAAATCTACCCTTGGAGATATGCCGGTGTAGCTCGAGTGGATAAGGCGGCGAACTTCTGAACAAGGAACTATAGGTTTGACTCCTACCAAAGGCGGCTATTTTTTTTAATTTTTTTAATTATTTTAAAATATAAAATAACTTCGAAGTTTTATAAAGATTATATACAAACATATGTAACGTAACGATATTATGCACTCACAAAAGAAAAGATTTTAAGAATGCTAAAACTTCATAAAACATTAAAAAAAAATAAAACATCACCAGGAGAAAAAATATGTTGCGTATCTATGATAATTGAGACACTTATGTTATTAATGTGCGAATGTAATTAGTCCTAATAAGCTGCGGATGGCCTGAAAAAAAGTTGTCTGAAACTTAATAAAGAAAAAACTTAACAAGACAGCCCTGCTACTTCATAGGATGCTGCTGTGGAGGCAAAAAAAAAAAAAGCGTGTAGCTAGATAAAACTTTAAAATTTTCTTTTGACAATTAAAAGTTTATTTTGCTACATTAACTTTTTTACTAAAAATATATGCAGCAACTGTTTTTCAAAACGCCTTAATACGCTTATGACGTAATTCAAAAAAAACCTAATTAAAAATAAAATTGTCTTCGTAAAACGTTTTTTGAAACGAATAACTTTTATTTGGTTTTTTTTTCTTTTGTGCAACTTTCTTTTCAATAAATTTCTTTACCTTTCAGAATATGACCATTTTTAACAATGCTATAGAAAAAATATCAGTAAATTGATTAGTAGTATTTCAATTATATTAATTAGATTAAATTATATATATTAAATTATATATTATATATATTAAATTAAATAGATAAATAAATTGATATTTAGTTAATACATGGGTATATTTTTTTTTTTTATACTTAGTGACAAATTAGACTAATTAGATAAGTCGTTAAGTAGAATGCTAAGAATATATTTATGGCGGTTATTGTTGTTAAAGGTGATTAATAGGCAAATAAATTAAAAGCTAATCAAGGCTTTGAATAAATTATAAACTAATCAGGGAAGTTTTATTGGTAAACCTAATAAATAGGAAGATAACATATAATTCAGGTAGACATTGTTTTCACTTTTTCGCCAAACTTTGATATCTTTGATATTAAAAAATATGACCTTTCCAATAATTATAGATGGTAGTGTATTAACCTTTTTTTTCGGAACCACAATCCGTTATAATTTGTATTTTATTAATGTGAACGAAAGTCTATTCAAATATCTAAATATGTAAACTTTAAGTTCTTTAATTATCAATCAGTATAATTATAAAGTAGATGACATCAAATTCTACCGATTTATTTTTACTTAATAATTTCATTGCGACAATATCTCTTTATTTTAAAGCATTAAATGTTGTTTTTTAAAGTTTAATAAGTTTTCTGCTTATTAAATAGTGTAAAAAGATGATATAGCATTCCACAGCGATTGAAGTGCTTCGCTTCGGTTCAAAACCTTTTGCTTACACAATTTTTTTTTTAAATCCTATCCAGTTTTCTAGAAAACAAAGAAAAACAAGTTTAAATGCATATAGATGTTATACGCATTACATAAAAATAAAGATATAATATACTATAAGAAACCAAACGGAGAGAATTTTTTAAAACGTTTTCTAAAATTTTTAAAAACATAAAAACGCTGTTGGAAATTTGTTGCTCATATATCATGATAGAGATACTTATGTTTTAGGTAATTAGTTAAAACTGCGAGTTCAACACACATTAAAGAGATAAATTTCTTTCTTATATATATATAAAAAAGGTTTTACATGCAATCTGAAATTTTTTTTAAAACTAACTGGTCAAGAGTCCTAAAAAGTACGGAAAGGTATGAAAAAAAAAATTGTAATCTGAAACCTAAAAAAAAAAATTTAGTTACTCCAGAAGGTGACAAACAGAAAACCCACAAAATTTCGCCTAATCCGCTAATAGAAATGCTCGAATATTAAGATATAAACAAATATTAAATGATTTTTGTATTACGAAACGTACGCCAACTCTTAAACCACTGTAAAACTACCTTGCGGTTATCTATTTAAATCCACCAAATCCGTTAATAAAAACTGCTTAATTAATAGATTCAAAACCATCTGATTTTTGTATTATGATATGTGCGCCAACTGTACTCTAAAACCGGCCATGTGGTCTTCATATCGATTATAACAATTGCAAAGCGAGGGACGACAAGTAAGTTGTATCTACAAGTTTAATTATTGTAATCTTCATTTAAAAAATTAAACTTATTTTATAATTACCATGTTAATATGTTTGAAGTTAATATGTTTTTGACCCAATAGAATAAACATTAAGATTATTTTTTAGAAATGAGCAGCCAAGATACAGAAGGTATTCTTTTAATTTTGTACAACATTAATTAATTAAAGAGATAAAAAGAGATGATACGTCAATGATACTGAGATGTTTAGCTTATTATTTTATTAAGAAATTACATTAAGATAATTTTGTATATCTTTAGACGACGAAGAAGTTTCTGCATTTTTTCGAAGTAAGCCATATATATATATACTATATATAGTAGCAGTTACATATGTTCTAAAAGTGGCGGAGCTGTACTTGATTTACGGTGTGAATAAAACGATGATTTAATTTAGCCGTTTTTATTTAAACTCAACCATGATATGCCTCCACTAATATCGTGAATCAAGTACACCCCCCTAAAATTTAACTAAAATTAAGAAATATATAAATTAATTTTTAGAACTTTAAAATAGTGGACCCAAAACTCAGTTTTTGTTTATTCCGCTATTTTGATTGATGTTTTTGTAAAGCAGTGAACCTTAAAAACGCGTATAAGCTTTATTTAAGGTGTTTAAGCTATAATTTTATAAAACGTGTTTAAGCTAAAATTGACTTTTAAGTCTTCTAACTACTAAACTTTTACGTAAAATGAAACTTTTTGTCATTTACTGAATGTGTTAAATTATAAAACTGTGCAACAGTTTTATAATTTAAGACAAATCTTATATGTTTAATTGAAAAAGTAATTATTTTGAAAATTAATTTTGTATATATATATATTAGATGTTCAAGAGATCAGAGCCGAAGAGCTCTTGCCAAGTAAGCTAATTTTGTATGAGAAGGATATGTTACAAAGATATATATTTCACCAATTTCAGCAATTTGTTAATTATAACTTTTTTTTAATGTTTAGCGGAAGTAATGGACAAGCTAAGTGAGGAATTTTGTTGTTATTTTTTGTTTTTTTTTGTGTGCAAATACATTTATGCTTTTTTAGTTTTTTTAAAGTTATTTAGCAACTGACTTTTGTCAGTTGTGACAATTTGTCAGTCAGCAAGTGACTTTTGTAACTTTTAAATTTATTTTATTTAGAAAAATTAGAAGATTCTGTTGAGAATCTAAGTAAGCAATTTGTTATTGTTGTTGTCATGCTCTTTATTTTTTTTATTACATATTTATTTAACATAAAGTTATTCTATATTTGGCAAGTTAGTTTATTTTAATGTTTATAAGTTTTTCATTTTATTTAGAAAAATTAGAACATTCAATGGGTAAACAGAATTTGATTATATTACATTTGTGTATTATAGATAAAGATATAGCATTTTACTTTCAAAAAAAAAGATGTATTCTATGGTCTTTTAGCTTTTTTGATACAAATTTTAGCATTTTTTTTTATAGGGCTTATATTTCAACAACTTAGTAAGTTACTATATTGTTCTTGTGGATTGTTTCTTTATTTTTATTTTTTTATTTTTTTGTCGCTTTTTTCTTTTTTGGTTTGTTTTGTTTTGTGATTGTTATTTTTGCCTTTTGTTTTGTTCCAACTTTATTTATAGATTTCCTAAAGTTGACAAATATTCTGCATGTTAGTTTCTTTCCTAATGTTAATGAGTTTTTTTTTTATTCTATTTAGAAAATTTAGAGAATTCAATTGGTAAGCAAAGTACACTTTTGTTTCTTTTTGTTTAATTTTAACACACATTTTTTGATGTTTGTGTGCGGTTTTATCACTCTAAAATAAACTGTTTAATTGATTAGTATATGTTAGTTTATGTAAATATATTTTTTACCTCGACTATAGCGTCATCTGCAGTACCATCAGGTAACAAGTTTTGCATTCTTATGCAGTTTTAAGAGTGTTATGTGTGTTAAAACTTAAAGATAGCATATCTTAATTTACAGATTACTTTATTTATTTATTTTTTTGTCTCTACATTAGCACCTCAAGCAATAATATCAGGTAATCTGTTTAGCATACTTATGCAGTTTTATGGATTTTATGTGTATTGAAACTTAGGCATTACTGTTTTCATGCAATTACATAAATGTTTAACATATGTTACTTTATACACTTTTTTTTTTTTACCTTTACAATAGCATCAATATCATCTGCAGTACCATCAGTTAATGTGTTTTGCATACTTATGCAGTTTTATGAGTGTTATGTGTATTGAAACTTAAACATTACTTTTTTCATATTTGTTATCAATTACATAAATGTTTAAAATATGTGTTTGTTTATATACTTTTTTATTTATTTCCGCAATAGCAACAGTATCAACTGCAGTACCACCAGGTAATGTGTTTTCCATACTTATGCAGTTTTTCCGTACTTATGTATTGAACAGTGTTATGTGTATTGAAACCTAAACATTACTTTTTTCATGTTTGTATGCAATTACATAACTGTTTAATATATGTGTTAGTTCATATACTTTTTTATTTATTTCCATAATAGCAACAATATCTGCTGGACCATCAGGTAATCTGTTTTGCATAGTTATGCAGTTTTGTGGGTGTTATGTGTATTTGTGTAGGTATATATGAAATTTAAACATTGCATATCCTTATTTTTACATTACTTTATTTATTTTTTTTTTTGTCATAACTTTTTTTTTTTTGAAGTCTAAATAGTTTTAAATAATATTTTTATTGGTTGTTTTGTGCAGTATTGTATTCAAATTTATTTCTTTTTTTGTTTTTGTTTTTTAGCATCGCATCAAGATTTCCTGCAATATCGCTCCCAGCACCCAGGTCCAATATCTCCAAGAGCTTTTTACCGGTGGAGTCAATATGGGGGAGATGATCCATCCTTTAGATGGAGGAGACAAGCCCCATATGACACCACTGGTAGAAAGAGGGGTGCTGGAAAGCGGTTTAACTCTTTTAATTTCTACCAGTAGCTTTTTTAAACTACTGGTAGAATTATCTTCTTTTTTATTTATAAAGAAAATTGACTTTTTAAAAAAATGTTTTTTTTAATTTCGCAATTTTTTATTATTTTAATTTATATACTTTTACTATTTTATTTTTTTGATTTTTAATTCTGTTTTTAAATCCTAAACTTACAAAGAACTCTTATGTTATAAAAGTTTTTAATAATTTGTCTATAAGTTTTTTTATTAATTTACGTTTTTACATCTTTTTATCCTCATTTTTAATTTTAATAATACTAAATTTTCTTTTGTATTAACTTTTATTTGTTAAGTGTTATATAGTTTTTGAAAGATTTGGTAAATATATTTAAAGTTTTTCTTTTTCTATGATATCTGTTTAATATGTCTAATATATGCAATATACACCTATTAATCTCTTTACATTATTCTCTTTAGATATATTATAAAATAGTATTTAAAATCAGTTGTCAGCCACATGTGGTCTATATGATGCAACATGTTTGCAATTGTTGGCATGTCATTTAAAAATTTGTAACTAATTTTGCTTTTTAATATACCATTAATATGACTTAAAATAATAAATTTTTTTTTATTTGTTTTAAAAAATACTGTTTTATTTCTTACAATATACTGTGTTATTACAAGATACTTCTGGCTTTTTTTCTGTTTCAAACCAGTTTAGTTATATCTTTTGTTCACAAATTTTATTAGACGCTATACACATAGTTTCATAGGTTTAAACTGATAAATAGCACTTTATTGTTTTTGTTCATTTTAGATTAGTATAGCAAAAAATTAATAAGATATTCGTTTATATATCTTTATTTACATTTATGTGCTTAAGTTTATATAATTTTATATTAAGTTGTTTCCATGTGAAAAGTGGCAACGTACTTGGCAACGTGTAGTGCAAGATTGTGATTCTTGCTAGCCAAGCGGTGTTACTAATGATGTTACTTGGCACTTAATGCCAAGTGGTGTTACTAAATTGTGGTGTTACTTGGCAGCGTTTAGTGCCAAGTGGTGTTACAAGTGTTGAGCTAGGTTGTGTTGTCTAGCTTTTTTAATTATTCTGGAAACACATAATCTGAATATTTTGTGTTATGTACAAACATTTTATGCTATGTGTATTCAGTAGCACTGGCAGGGTCTTTTGATGCTTCAGATAGCACTTTCAACCAAACTTAAGTGTATTCACGTTTATAAAATTAAAAAACTTTGCAAAAAATTAATGTTGTTAAAGCTTAGGAACAAATGTTTAAAAAAAGTGTTTTTCCTAACCTGAATTTTTTTAGACATAACAAAGTTAAACTCTTCAACAGCTTCTAAATATATCTGAA
The DNA here is from genome assembly GCF_022113875.1 of Hydra vulgaris. NCBI lineage: Eukaryota > Metazoa > Cnidaria > Hydrozoa > Anthoathecata > Hydridae > Hydra > Hydra vulgaris. The sequence continues at coordinate 2,016,660 of NC_061163.1, read as the reverse complement.
ACAACAAAAATCCTGCCTACACTATATATTCTATATATCTGAAACAACAAATTCCAAACAAAAAATAATTCTATATATCTGAAACAACGAAAATCCTGCCTACACTATATATTCTATATATCTGAAACAACAAATTCCAAACAAAAAATAATTCTATATATCTAAAACAACAAAAATCCTGCCTACACTATATATTCTATATATCTGAAACAACAAATTCAAAACAAAAAATAATTCTATATACCTGAAACAACAAAAATCCTGCCTACACTACTGGTGTTATTGTTTGTCATCCTGTAATATTGTTGTTCTGTTTTGTGTTGATAGACAGCTTGGCTTACCTTCACGTTGGTGTCTATTGTTAAAAATGATTATTGGGTAGCTTTATTACTGAAACTTACTCCTAATCATTCACTAAAAGCCAAGAAATATTTTAAGAAAAAGCCTAATTTTTTTGTGTCAGTAACAATTTTTATCTTTAGCAATGCTGATAAAACTGAATTTAAAAAAAAAAAAGAGTATTTCCAGCCTTCCAACCAAATATTAGAGACTTTTACAAAAGCACTCTCACAAAGTAAGTGTCTAATATTTATTTAATATTACTAAATTTCGTTTCGTATTTTTCATTTTTCAAATGAATTAACATAAAACAAATAAATGTGCGTTCAGTGTTATTAATAATGATTTTATTTCATTTTTAGATAATGCTTTTATAATCAATTTAAAAGTCTTTCAAATCGTTAATCATTTTCTAAAGGCGAAGAAGAAGAATCATCAATCTTCATACCATTTAATAAAGCTATTTTAATAAAACGCAATACAAACTGTTGTAAATTAGTATTTGAATAATTTTCACGTTGCTACCTTATTTTGCAGTTTCCTATCACTTTGTATTAAATTAACTAAATCCAATATTACGGTTCCTTATATCAAGTACTTCACATTTTCTGTTTTTGTTTTATGCAGAAAAACAGATCAATTAATTTATTTGACTTTCCTAGCTACTTATTTTACACGCCTAGCGACAGTGAGTGTGCATAAATCAACAGAGGATTTGGGTTTGGGCAGGTTGTCTTGAACTAAATGATTTACCTTCTTCATGTTAAGCTCTAAATATAAATATACGGAAAAAGTGCATATGTGAATTTTTTTTTTTTTTCTAGCACATAATCTATTGTTTACTAAAAAATATTAGAGGGAGAAATAGAGATAAGGTTAATGTGGAATAGAGTTTGTCCTTTTAAGTGAAAAACTATTTTATAATCTATCTATCTTCTATATAATAATCCCAAACTTAATAGTAGTGTTAGTAGAAAGAGTCGCAACACTTTTTTTAGAAGAAAACGTGTATGCAAATATCTAACGTACGTAATTAAGTAATGATAAAACATACTGAAACATTTTTCAAGTTTTATACTTTGACTTTGACTTAAAAATTGCATTGCTTCAACCTCTCCTAAATTTTTGATCTACAGCAATTCCGTTAAAAACAGTTTTTATATATTTTTAAAATTTCGATATTTGATGTGTCAGCATGGCCGAGTGGTAAGCGCGCTAAGCCTCTGAACGTAATAGTCGTGGTTCAAATTTACCGCCAGCGATTTTTTTCTATAAATTACAAAATATTTGTGAAATTAAACAATTTAAATGTTATACACTTTAACTGTTTTTATTTTTTTAATTTTATAAATTTTTTTGGATTTCTTAAAACACCAATAAACGTGGCGAAATTTTTTTGCGTGTGTGCCACGATTTTGATACTGTTCCCGCATAATTGGTCCTAATAAGCTACGGATAGTCTTAAAAAAAAAGGTCCTAAAACCTAATAAGGAAAAAATTTGATAAAACCGTCCTGCTACTCCACATGGTATTGCAGTGGAGGCAGGGAAAAAAAAAGCAATTAAAAGGTTTTTTGTTATATTATTTTTTTGCTATAAATATAGCCAGATTAAAAAAATTTTAAAAAATGTATTGAGATTTTTTAGGCGCGGATTTGAAACCTTCCACAGCGACTCTGATGACTGCGCACTTAACTTGTGAGCTATCAAAGTTATGCATGTAGTAGGTGCTTCAACATTTTTTTAAAAATGTAAAATAAAAACAAAATAAATACCATAAGTAAGAGCTAAATAATAACGTTTAAAAATTACCAAACTTTTTGTTATAATATTATTAATTCTTCAACTTTTAAACCACAAAAATTATTATTTATTTTTTTGCATGACTTTTGACGCTTTAAGCGACTAACGTTTTAAAGAATTGCATTACCGTTTCCGTCTAATACAAAGATAACTATAAAAGACCGTTATTATTCAAAACTAAGCATATAATAATAATAAATATAGTAAACTATTGAATATGGCTAGGACGCGACCATAAACCATGGTCCATGGCTGGTCTAAAAGTAGGAAGTAGTTTAGTTCAGAATTAAAAAAAAAAATAAAAAATAAACGGGGTTTAATAAGCTATATACGAATGCGGAAAAAGTGCGTATGTTAAAGTTTTTTTTTGCTCTTAAAGCAAATTTTTTTAATGAATTTTTTTCCACAGTTTACTAAAAAATATTAAAGTAAATAAAGAACAAGTAAAGAAATGATTGGCGTGGAATTGATAAATATAGAAGTAGAAGAAAAGACCTGTATTTACCGATACGGACAGCAAGATTAAGAAAATAAGGCAAAAGATTTGTGTGGAATAGACTTACAAAAACCCGTATTTTTACGGGTCAACTCAGCTAGTATCATAATATTCTTGATAAACAAATATGTCTCACATCTATATAATCACTGAATCTTGTTACTCAAATGTATCTTACAATTACATTAATCTTAATTGTTAATTAATTAATAAATAAACAAAAATGATAAGAATATGATTGCACTAGTTACATCCAAATGCACTTTAAGGTTGTCCAAAAGAAGAATTTAGAAAGCCAAATGATAGTGTCACTGTATGAAGCCAAAATTATCAAATGTTGGTGCGTTTACGTTTACGATTCCCCCTACAAAAATGCTAAACCATAAAAATGCTACAAAAATTTTGACTAAAAAAGTCAAAGATGGTTTGCAATGAGTTGAAATCTAATAAGTTTGGTAAGTTTGCCATTGTTGCAGAAAATAAAAGTGACTTAATGCTTTTAAAAAAGTCAAACAAAAAAAAGTTGTGTAAAGCAAAACAGAAAGTAATTGATTAGTTAGATTTGATTGAAAAAATGCTTTACAAAAACTAGACAGTAATTTAGATTTGATATTTTTTCTTGATGATATTTTATTGTCATTAATAAAGCTAAATGTTGCAACTTTAATATTTAAAAAAGCAACTCTTATGTTTTAGGTTTTGTAGAAAACTAAAAGCCTTAAATGTATATTTATTAGTTTTAGTATGGAGTTTCAAGTGAAATTATTTAAAATCTTTTTGAATGTTTGCTTTCAATTGAAAAAATATTTTGACTTTTAAGAAATTTATTATCCACAAATTTTAAGGAAAAGTTCTGATAGGCCTTAAAAATTTTTCATTATTTGAGAAATATCCTGGCAAAGTTTTCGAATTTTATAACAAAATTTTATATCCTTGAAAATAGGAAAAGGGTCCCAAAAAGTCCAGGGATTTTAATTTTATTTTTCTGCTGAAACCTTGAATTACAAGATTTTGATTATAAGCTGGTAAATTAAATTTATTTATAAAGTTCAAAATCTTGAAATTACTTAGAGTTGAAAAGAAATCCTGTTTTAAAAACATGCTTCTTTTCTTTACAATTTTGAACTCATGCGATGAGGTACTTTCAAATCTTAATAATCTGTCAATATCTGATTAATCAGTAATAAGATCGAAAACTTTATTTTATTTGATAACTTCTGTTGTAAAGGATGAATCTTATGTTATTTTTAATTAGTAAAGTAACTTTTAAAGTCAGGTAATTTATTTTATTTTTATTATAATTAAAATTTTTTATTATAATTAATAATATTATAATTAAAAGTTCAGTCATTTTCTTCAGGGATATTATGTTAGTACATCAGGAAAATTTATCTACCTCTTTATTAGTTTATAGACCACTTTTTAAATAGAAACCACTGCTTAATTACATCTGGAGACAAAGTCCCACTGCCATTATTACGAACCTTGCTCCTCAATTTGAAGAAAAATTTCCATCAACTTTTTAAATAAGATCGCCCCCTTACCCTCTTTAAATTTGAACAATAACTCCCACCAACGCCTATCATTCCCATTCCACTTTGCATTAAAAACCTGAGAGTTCTATTGGTTATGACAGTTTAGATTAAAAAAAAAAAGAAATCACAAATACTATCTAAAATATTTTTTCAGAATAGGCATTACTATTTGAGTAAGTTTTATTTTTATTTGGAGTTGATATAAATTGGATGAACACATTCACTTATAATTAATATTAACTTTTTATTATTTTTGTAACAATAAATCGTTGTTTGTTAAAACCAAAAAGTTTGATCGTTTATTTTTATTCAAATGAAAGTTAAGGTCATTTTTGACCTGACAATAAGGTCATGAGTCAAAACTCAATGCAAGGTGAAAATATAAATTTTCCAGAAATAATTAAACTTAAATTTCACTATTTCATAAGAGACAGAAAATTAATTACAAAATTTTCTTCACTTTTCATACTATGGCCAGATGACAGCAATTTTTCTCTGCGTTTCTCAGCACCAATCAAAATTTTTTGGTCTGTTGTATGAATGCCTAATAAAGTAATTATTAAAATTTAAAACTTCAAAAATATGTTAAATTAATTTATGGCACAAAATTTTACCAATATTCTATTTTATTCCTAATGTCTAATTGTAAAAGAAATTTTTTAGCATATTTATAAATCTTTAAAGTTTGAAACTTAAAAAACAAATATAATCTTCGTATTAATAACAACCTTAATGTCTGTCAAAAAAAAGACTAGATTTGTTGCTTAGCATGGTCCTTATCTCTGGAACAAATTAGTATTACCAAATTTAGTTTTTTTTTATCAACATATGCTTTATTAGAATAGAAATTAAAAAAAAAAGAAGTGAGGCTTATTGTAAAAAGACTTTTGGTAGGTCTAAGTTTTTCACATACTATTTTTTTTAACTATTAACTAATTATCATAGCATTTTCTTAAAATAATATATTTAACAAAATTTTGATTTTAGTCATAAAAAATTAAATAAATCAAAAGTACGCTAATTATCCTCCATTTAATATTTTGACTTGACTATTAACATAAAACAATTTGAATTATAACAATGTACAAAGAACATTTTGATACAAAAGTTATTTTATTATTTGTCCTTATTTGCAATAACTTTAAATGTTAAAGATTTTATAACTTAAGTATTTTAAAATTAAATTACCTTTAACTGATTTTGTCAAGTTGACTTTTAATTTGAAAGTTTTCATGTCTGACCACTTAGTTAATGATTTAAAAGATAAGCATCTGACAGATGTTTAACTAATAAAATCATTTCTAAAAGTACAGTGTAAGTAGCTAGGCTCAAAATCACTAAAAAGAAAAACAATTTGAACATATTAATTTTCAACTTTAAAAACAATGCAATTTTCCATTGGAAAAATTAGTTAAAACAATTATAAATTATGTTGAAGCACATCACTTAACCTATCTTTTTCAGGTAAATTTTCCTGCTTGAGCAGTTTACATATATTCTCAATCAGATTTAAATCCAGATGATTTCTGGGATAATCAAAGACATCAATCTTTTTTTCTTTTAAAAACTTTGTAATGGTTTTCACCTTGTGACATGATGTCCCATCATACATAAAAATGTATTTTTTTATATTTGAAAACTATTATGCTATTAGTCCATTACTAATTATCTCTTGATCTTGTCTTATTGTCCCATTTACTATATGCAGCCTTCAAGTACCTTGAAAATTAATTATAAATCACACCATGACATGTAGGATACTTTAACGTTGACTCATGACTTGAAAAATCATTACTTTTTTCCAGTCATCTGTGAAGTTTTTATATATTTTTGCTTCACCATAATGGGCACTAACTTTAGTATTTGTGCTGGTTAATGTGAAGTTAAACCAAATCCTTTAAGACGTCTCTGGACTGTTTGTTGGGAAATGTAGCGATGTAGCCTTTTCATTAACAATCTTGATCAATTGATCAGTTGAAAGTTTTCTTTGTTGAAGAAAAATATTTATAATTTTTCTGTCAGTACTAGATTTAATTCAAAATCAAGTTTTTGCTTCACTCTCTTCACTATGCTTTGAGCAATGTTGAGTATCTCAGCTATCTTACACTGTGACATTTTGTATTTTTTAATAATCCATAAATTAAATCTTTTTTCGGGGAAAAATATTACATGTCCTCACCATTGCTAAAAAAAGAAGGTAATATTTAATAAAATTGTGAACTTATCCACAAAAAATTTTTTTTATATATTTTTATTTAAAAAATGTGAGTATTTAAATATACATACCTTTGTAATTAATGAAATATTGTCACAAAATAATCTTCACAAGGTATTGCAATAATTTTTTAGAAAAAAACATTTCACACAACCATTCTAAGCAATGTTCTGTTTAAACTGACAACATAAGATAAGAATGAAAATAAAAGACATGAGCAATGTTGCTATTTATGAAAAAATATCTTTGGCATTGTTGATAAAGATATTATTTCGTAACCCAAATCAATTCCACAAACAATTATAAAGTGCTTCTATAAAATTCCTTTGTTTTTTTTATAAATCTTTATTTCACAACTTTTACTTTTTTCTCAGCGTGTGTTTTAGATACTGATTTTCTTTTTAAAAAAATGTTTGTCACTTTTTGCATGCTTTAATTTTATGATAATTTTTATGATTACTAATTAATAACTCCTAAAACCTTAGTACAAAAACTATTTTATTTAATTTAAATTTTCATGATGCTTTCATAACAAAGTTTTTCTAAACAATGATAAACTTGCTTTATTTGTTATTTTTCAGTTATACAAAGAAATGTTAATATTTCTAGTTGTTAATTTTTTTTATTTAAAAGAACTCGCTTCATTTGTTTATAGTTAATTAATAGTAAATTAATGAAGCAAACTGAAGACAAAAACATTAGGGTTTTTTGCTAATTAAATATAAATTTTGCACTATTTCTCAATTACCTTTCTTATTATAAACATTCATAAAATATCATTATAGTAAAATAAAAAAAAATATTTTTATATACACATATATAAACTATGTTTATATATATATATATATATATAAATATATATATATATATATATATATATATATATATATATATATATATATATATATATATATATATATATATATATATATAATATATATATATATATATATATATATATATATATATATATACATATATACATATATATATATATATATATATATATATATATATATATATATATATATATATATATATATATATATATATATATATATATATATGTATATATATATATATATATATATATATATATACATGTATATATATATATATATATATATATATATATATATATATATATATATATATATATATATATATATATATATATATTTATATATATATATATATATTTGCTAATTAAATATAAATTTTGCATAAATATATATATATATATATATATATATATATATAAATATATATATATATATATAAATATATATATACATATATATATATATAAATATATATATATATATATATATATATAAATATATATATATATATATATATATATATATATATATATATATATATATATATATATATATATATATATAAATATATATATATATATATATATATATATATATATATATATATATATATATATATATATACCTACCTATATATATATATATATATATATATATATATATATATATATATATATATATATATATATATATATATATATATATATATATATATATATATATATATATATATATATATATATATATACATATATATATATATATATATATATATATATATATATATATATATATATATATATATATATATATATATATATATATAGGAGAAAAAAAAAAGAGATAATTTTTATTTTGGCCATAGAATTTTAATAATTTTTTAATCTACCTATGACATAGGCTATGTATAAGCTACTGTGGGTAAATAATTCTGTTTATTAATATACACAATCTATACCAGCACAAAAAATATTTGTTGACTAAAGCTGTAGTTCTTGTATTCAAATAAACTTTATTGTTATCTGTAAACACCAAATATTTAATTTGATTTTAAATATTTATTTACATTATATGTAAATACTAAAATTTTTATTGCTTCCATGTGTTAAAATAAACAAATAAATTTAATACTGAACTAATTTGGCAAAAGAATAATACATCTGTCCAACTACACCTGTAGATTAGTCCAAGATCATCTGTACACTTTATCCAAGATCATCTATATTTTTTTAGTTACATCTTTTCAATGACAGAACTGAAAAGATGTAACTAAATCTATAGAATTCACAGATGTAGTTTTTTCAATATTAGTGAAAAGATGTAACTACATCTGAAGTAATCATACTTTTTATACAGATGTTATTTGACCTCAACAAAATTCCAGGTGTTGTTGGACAGATGTTATTATACCTCAGTGTATTAATAGATGTTGTTGGACAATCAATCAATCAATCAATCATATATATTCTGAAAATAAATTTTCAAGGCTATTTACAAATAGTATTGAAATACTAATCTCAAGTAAATACCTAAAAAAAATAATTTATATATATACAATTAATCTTAATAATAATAATAATAGCAATAATAATAATAATAATAATAATAATAATAATAATAATAATAATGATAATAATGATAATAATAATAATAATAACAATAGCAATAAAGTAATTATAATAATTTAAATAATCGGTATTTTCCCTATAGCAATCATTTTTACATGCAAAGTTACAGTTACAAACAGTAATAAACTAACAAAACGTAACAACTAACGATGACATAAAAACGACTACTACTAAAAAAAATTTAAAGATTTAGTAAATATATTAATATAATCATAGTTGTAAAAAGATAATAATCAAAATATATTGCAAATATTATGACCAAATAAATAAATATAATATAAACAGAAAAACACTGAGAAAATCAAAACAAAACAAGTTTACAACAATCATTACGAAACAAAACAAAAAACTATGCAAAATAAACAAAACAAACAACAACAACAAAAAAACTTAAAATTAAAAAAGATAATAACAATAAACGGTAGAATTAAACATATATAATAAATGGCTAAAAATGAAAATAAAAACAAACAATATATAACTGTATAAAAAATTTATATACCACTAAAAATAAATAATAACTAAAAAACAAACAAATGACTAACAAAAAATAACAAGTAAAACTATATACGCTAAAAAATTGAAGAAAAATAAATAAATAATAAAATAAATAATCCTAAGAAATATATGAAAGAAAGCTAAAAAAATGTATGAAAAATAAATAAAAATCTAGATTTGCCGATCGAGGTTCATCTCTTTAAATTGTTTTTTTTTCATTCTTTGGCATTGTTTTTATATTTCATTCATGACAGATGTAGTTATACATCATTATAAAACAGATGTTGTTGGACAAATGTTAGCAGACGTAGCAAAAACTGATGTTGTATCATTGGTTCATTAATTTTATTAAATTAATAATAAAAACTATAGTATTATATTTGTATTAATCTTAAAAATAAATTAAATCAAGTTATTTAGTTCACTAATACATTATATAGAGTTAAGAATGCGCAACAAGCTCGTATAATTAATTAGTTATATGCAATGATATATTAAGAAAAAATTTTTATCCCTCAACAAATTTTATTATTTATCTAATAGTTATTCCTAATATATCATCGGTTATATGAGATCTGAGATAAGATCCCTGTTTTGATTGGACAAAAAACTAGTTACAAACAGTCCTCAATCTAAAATATCTATCTCCAATATATCATATGCGCTTTACTAATAATTCATATACAACTCCTAAAATCCGGCTAACGATAAACATTTTGTCGGACCTAATGCAAGTTAAATTTTTCGTCCAATCAAAACAGGGATCTGATCTCAGGAAATAGCCGCTCGTCATTTTTTATTCTGTCAAACGCACTGATCTCAAAATATAACTGGATAGCGTATACGGCAAATTTTTTGAAGCCAGTTTTGGCTTCCCAAGATGGCGGCGGGTTTTGTTGATTGCAAATTAAGAAATTTTTGTTACGAATTTTTATATCTTTTGTTAAATATTATTAAATGTACAAGCATCAAATATAAATATTATTTTCGGTTTTATTTAACAATGAAAAAAACAACAAGGTAAAAACAACAAGGTTTTTGAATTCCTATTTCATTAGGTAGGTGGCCGTTTGTTGAAGCAAGCAATCTTTGAAAACACTTTTCAGTTTCTTCGCATATGATAGTAACACTTATGGTTGGTTTAATCAAACCTCCTCTGTCTTTGAAATTTAAAAAGCTATTTTGTTCTAAATGAAAAGGGAGTATTAGTGCATTTTGGCATTTAATACAGATAATTTTTTTGAAGTCATTTTAGCTACGTATCCAGCAATATATGAAATTGAAGCCTTTTTGTATTCAGGTAGGTTGCTGAAATTTGGAATATCTGCATAGTCATGATCATTAATAGTTGGTTTTCTCTCCAACAAATCGTATTTTCTTATTAATTCAATTTCGGTCATAGATATTTTAGTGCTAAAGTCAGCAAAAGAATCGTCTAAAACATTTAAAATATGTGTTTTATCTCTGATGCTGCAATTACCATTTGAACATTGAATGCTACTTCGCAGCAATAGTCGTTTATATGTGGCTGTGAATTGTTGGCAATTGGAATTGTTGTTAAACATTCCTGCAGATCTTACAGCACCAAAAAAGAGCTCTAGATGGTCTTGACTGAGCTTATATGTTAACAAATAATTTAGTGGTGAACCTTCTTTTTCAACCCAGTCAAGAAATATACCTTGTACAGATTTAATTGCTATTAAAAATCCAATAAAACCAGTTTTTCTACTAGACAAGATCATTTGCGTACCAGTAGTATCTTTAAGACTGATGATATAATTACATCCCATTTCAAGAAATGGAAACCAAAAAGCCTTGTTACATGTACGCAATGCTGACTTATACCCTTTGGCAAATGGGTTTCTTGAATTTAATATGTCATATAATCGATCTATTATGCGAATAAACTCAACAGTAGCACCACATCCTTCAAACTGTGATAATTTAAGATTTTCTAAGCAATAAAGTAAGGCATCAGCAACACTTGAACTAAATACTTGCGCAGCTAGGTTTACTTTCATTTTTTGTTGTCTAAATTCTATATGGGCTAATTTTAACTTGTTTCCCATTCTAATTCCTTCTTTGGATTGCAATTTTTCAAGTTCAACTAAATAATGCCACCTGATTTTATTATTATTGCTGTCCACAATAATACCAATATCTGCCAGGGTATTTCTGAGAAGTTTTAACATGTGACATTCATCTAACAACACATAAACTTTTTCACATGACTTACTTGGATTGGGTAATAAATTACTTGGTTAAAAAACTGGGTAATAAATTACTTGGTTTTAAATTTGCACCAAGTTCAGAAAGCATTGCAAAGTTGTATGATGGACCATCACAAGTTAGCGAAACAACTTTTACACCAACATCAAAAAGTTTCTTCAAACAATTTTTCACTAAATTAGCACGTTCGGCTCCATTAAGTCCATCAATAAAAAAATAACAACATGGTACTTTCTAATTACTATTTATTGAAACCACCATTAGAACAAGTGCATCTCTTGCCAATAGTAAAGAATCGTCATTATCAATTCCATTTCCAAGATCAACAAATCCTCTAAATTTTTTCCCATCCCATTGAACTTGCTTCTTTATTGCCATCTCATCAAGCATAAGGGAGCATAAAATCTCACGACCTATTTTTTTTGAAGCACATACAGCAGCTTGCAGAGCAATAAAAGCAGCTTTGGTAAATCCAGGTTCGGCTGGTATTTTGGTTTACCAATGTCTTATTTGAGATTGATGTGGTAGTGCCAATTGAAAAGTCTTTCGAACATACTCGTATGCTTTAGACGAGTAAAATTGCAAAGTCATTGCAAAAGATCGCAGTTCATCTGGAAATTTAGTTCTTATACTATGTTGATTTTTTATTGATGAAACTCTTTTCATAATTTCTAGAGGTACTCCTGAAAATGTTGTTGTAAGCATTTCTTCACATTGAGATGAAATTAAGTTATTGCTTTTAAGGCATTGAACAACCTTCTTTAAAGACTTGACTTTAGATTTGAGGCGACGATTCTTTTGCTGTGCACTTTTTAATTTTGATTTTCAATTTTGAATTTTATTCTTTTGCACTTTAAATAGTGAAAAGTTTACATTAATATCTATTACTGAACCTTCAACTCATTCATTTTCCAGAGAGGTTAAGCTTACAGATAATGCTTTTCTTTTTCTGTTTACCTGGCAATACAATATAAAATTATGCAAACTCATTGTGAATTTTAAAAATGTTAATAATTCTGTTGACAATATTACAATTTGTTAGAAAATAATTGTTAGGTTTTTTTATTATAAGTTAACTTATACAAACCTTTAAAGATTGTTTTGGTAATATAAAAACTGTTGGCTCAGAATTTTGCTTTAAACGAATTGTCTGGCCAGTTTTATCAAAACAAGATTTTTCAAAATGTTCTGAGCAAAGCGTGACATTAGAAGAGGGTATGTAATTTTCTTGTCCAATGTTATGTATCCATTTTTTTTTCTTTTCTATATCTTTTGGAAATCTAAAGTCGTGAGTATTTATATTATAATTTTTGGTTTATTTATATTTGAATATAAGTTATTTATACAAATTATTTATATTAAAAATTGACTTACTTGTGAAAAGAAACCTTTTCATTTAAATTGTTTTTAGATCCAGTTCTATTTGTACATCCAAAGACACAGCAACTTGGCATGTTTATAAAATTATTTACCTGCTACTTTACAGCTCATTAATATAAATAAGTCAGCAAACTATATAACCGTAATAATTAACACCAGGTAATCTTTAGTTAAGAAGATATTTTAAAGAAGTAATGTTTCAAATATTTCTATATCAAAAATTTAATAAATACATTTTTCCAAACAGTGAAAGTGACACTTCAGAATAATTTAATAAATAATGTATGCAATTACAACATTCAAGTATAATATAATCCTAGAAGGAACCCCTGAGCTTGTGTGTACTCACAGCACTCAGTTAATAGTTCATGCAGCATTTGTACAAAATGGTCTCTAGCTTAAAAAAATAGAAAATATAAATTGTAGGTAGAGATGATTGCTGCTTACCATGCTGTTATGTTATTAACCTTCTAGCATACAGCATTGGGTAACTAAGAACTAAAAGGTACATAAATTATATACAAAATTTAACTAAAATTGTAAATACCATTTAATAATAAATTAAATTATTTAAAAAATAATTTTTTTTTTTTTTCTCGAAAATTTATAAAATTCATTTGTTTTCTTTTATTTTTGACAAATTTATTGGCCTTATTTAATTATTTTCTATCGTAGTTTGATAAAGCCATATAAAATCTATATTGGTTTTACCGCTAGGAACTTAAATCGCCGCCATCTTGGGAGGCCAATCTTGGCTTCAACTTTTTTCGGAAAAAACAATAGAATCCGCTATCCAGTTATATTTTGAGATCAGTGGTCAAACGATACCATTTTAAAAAATGTTTCGCAACAAATTTAAAATATACTAATCCGCAACTACATTAGCCGATTATTGGCTACAGTATAAATGTAAGAACAGATTTTTATTGCAAAATATTAAGACTAAACTACATTGGCCAAATGTTGGCCCAACGTAGTACGATAATTGCAAAAAACCGATTTGTAGAATTGCAATATTACGCCGAAAAAAAACATTGGCTAAATGTTGGCCCAATGGAATAAACTTGTCAATGTTAAAACTTATATTGGGCCAATGTAAGCTTGCTGTCTGGGGACGACACGGGTTTTGAGATAGAGGAGAGGGGGGAGGGGGGAAAGGAGCACAATCATCAATATGTAAAAAAAGTCCTCTATATCAAGGTTTTTCTTAAAAAAAAAAAAAAGTCCTTTAGAAAAAAAGTTGGGAGGGGGGATTACGTACCCCTCTAGCCCCTCCGTGTCGTCAGCCCTGCTATAGTTTAACATAATCATTATTAGAGATTAAAAAATTATATAAATTTTTTTTAGTTAAAATTAGCTAAATCATTTATCAATGCACTTAAACTGTTTTTATAAAAACCTACTTTGAGAATTAAAAATGAATTTTGTTAAAAAAAACTATATATTATTTGGGAGTTTTGCAATGTGACAGTTTATCGCGGAAAAAATTAGTTCGTTTGTTTTTGAAAAATGCAAAAAATGATTTTATGTAGGTATCGAAGAATAAAAAGCCACCGATGAAAATTAATAGTTTATACGTATATATAGATGTTATTTTTTTTAGAAAAGGATGTACTACAATAATTTGTTTGGGGACGACGTTTTGCTTTAGAATTAATAAAGTTATTTAATCTTAAATGTTTCACTTTTGTTTGAATACAAGATAATTCTTTCGTCCCCACATGAAAATAGATTCTGCAACTATTTATTTCTTATGTTCATAAGTTTTGGTATTATTTTAAAGTAATTTAATAGGGTAGATTTTTGTTTTCAAAGCGGGACTTTTTTAAATTTTCCCCGTATTAAGATATTTTTGAGTGCAATCAAAACTTGATAATGTAAATTTGCTGTTTTCTTTAACATATCTAAAGATTTTTTCACACATTGAATTTTATATTTTATAGCTAAGATTTTATTACAAATTTTTACTTACAGAATTCTAAAGTGGGTTTATTTTTTGTTGTTGATATTGCTAACCAATTAGCTATTTAATTACAACAGTTAACAAGTCTTATTTATAACTTACAAATTACTTTCTTTACAATTTACCTAATTTTAAACTTCAAAGTGATAAATCTTTATTTATTTAGATACAATTATTAATAAAAGTATTTATGATTGGTATTTGACGTTAAAAGATACATTTTATGGTACAATATATTGTATATGTTGATTGGATTTCAATATTAAACTGTTTTGCTGCAAAAAAGCTTTATCCAAAGATAAATAGATTAGTTGACGCCATCAAAAAATTAAAGAAACAACAAAAAAAAAGCATTAATAAAAGTTGTTAAGTGCAGGCTTTTTTCCACCTGTAGCAAATTTTCTTCGTAATACAGTGAATGCATCAGAAATTCCTAAAGAAACAATACTAACAAGCAAAAAAAAAATGCTTAAAAAAGAAAAAAAAATTGAAAAAGGAAAATGGAATCTATGATAGATTTTTCTAAAATGAGTTATTTTACACATCTAATAAATTTTAAAAATATGCAATATTGAAGATATACAAGATAGAAAAACTATTAAAGGCAAAAGTGCTCCTTTCTCATAACCTTAAGTGTCGAATGTGATAAAAAACTTTTTTGTAAAACAAAGGTAGATGGAAGCAAAAGAATAAACTTATCTTCGCAGGAATTATATCAAAATCTCCTTATTATCATTCAAGCAAATTTAACGCCAAACAAATAATCTTTAATTAATATAAGTAATATTTAAGTATGGTCATTTCCTTTGTTAATTGATTTTGAAAAAGGTGATCTTATTACTTGGTAGCTAAGATTGTGAGATAATTTTATTTAATAAAAATTTAGAATTATGTTGTAGCATGTATTCATCTTATTTCTTTTATTATTATTTTCTAATAATTTGTTTTTACTGCATTTGAGAACAATTGCTTTTATCTTTATAAATGTATTGAGCCTTATCTGATATGTTTTTATGTACCAGTTTTGTTTTATTTAAAGATATTTTTATAAGATATATTAATATTTTTATCTCTATGCTTAACTGTACATTATTATTAATATTAAAATTTCAATAACAAAAAACAAAGCTTTATGCAAAATTATTATTACTTTTACATGAACTGCCTATCAAATAAAGTAAAGAATCCAGAAATTGAAGATTAACCATGGGGAACATGATAGCTCACTGATGGAGTGCAAAGTCCTGGCTTATCTTCTTGTTGGTGCACTTCGTTAAGTAAGTTAGACAATTTTGTCTAAAACATATATGTATATATATTAGGGTGCGTCATTTTTCAACAATTTTTTCAAACTAAATCCCAACCACCTAGATTAGTTGACCGGTTGGATAAAAATGATTTTACGCTAAAAAAAACTTTTTGAAAGCCATTTTTAAGGTCCCCGCTTTTACAATTTGTGCCCCAAAACCCCAACTTTTTTAACCAAAAAGCGGAGACCTTAAACATTGACATAAAACACCAATTTTTTTTCTATGAACTCTAAAAGGCCTAAATATTAATTTGGAATTGGTTAGGAAGTTTACAATAAAAATATATATACTAATTTAGGTCAAGAAAAATAGCTTAAAACGCACTTAGTATAGTTTTTAAGTATATTTAAATAGAATGACGCTTGCGATCGAATTTAAATCACGTGTGTCATAAACAAAAACAATCTTTCTTTTTCGAACTATTTATTCTAAAAAAAATAGAAAAGATTAAAAAACGAATTTGTGCCATACTTTTACTTAAGCTAAGAATATTTTTATTATTATAAACTGTAATTTATAACTTTTACTTTAAAGATAAAATAAAACGAAGATTTAAAAAAAATTAAAGATGCTACCAAAAATTACAAGATCACTTTCAAAGATATTTTTATTTGAAGAAAAAAAAGTGTTAGAAAAACTTTGTGAAACGCAGTTTGCCACAAATAAGGAAATTATTCTTCATTTTTATTACAGGTATGATTAAAACATTAAACTGATTATAAATTATCATTCAATATATTAACCAAGCAATTAAATTTCAGTTTGAAAAACGAAATATATAAAATCTAAATATAATCTTAATAACTCAGGCGTCTGTTAGACCAAAATACTCCCACCAAAACTTTGATTGGTTGTGCTTCTTAAGATTAAATGATGTAAGCATGCTCTGAACTAGCAATGTGTCCCCAGAACTGCATCCTTTTTGCAATAAAGAAACCATGGATCGATGGAGGATATGAAGGCAGCATATTTCATGACAAACACATCAGGTTTGCTAAATGATCTATAATTAGAGTTTTTTTATTTTTACCGAATTTTAATTTTGCTTATATTAATTTGTTGACTATTTTCACTCTCTGATATGAGGCTACATTAAAAAGTTTTAAAGCAATTAGGAAAAAGCTAAATAAATATTATATGTTCTAGGAAACTATTAAATAATCTAGTTGAAAAATGAGCAACGTTGAAAAAAAATTAAAATAAAAAAGGCAACGCAGCAGAATTAGCTAGATACATCTTTAAAAAAAATGCTAAGAAAGTTTTTTGGATTGGAAAACCTGATATTTGCTCCATTTTGAAAAAGAAACATGGAAACAACCTTGATTCATACAATTCAGATAAGCAATTTTTAAATGATCAAATGACGAAACGTAAAATGACACTTGGTTCAATGGATTTAGCATATTGTCGAAAGCTGAAAAAAATAGAAGAAAGGAGATTGCGATATTTAACATTTATTAAGCAACAAGAGAATCAAACTGAGAAAAATGAGTTTTTATCATCAGAACAAAGTAAGGTCTCCTCTTGTCATAATTCCGACGATTCAGCAGACAAAATTAAATCACGTACAAGTGCTTCAACAGTATTACCTGAAAAATTTGCAAAAGAAGTTGCAATTACAGGTGTTTCTAAAAATATTTCACCTAGAAATAAGATGCACTTGCACTCTGACATAGTAGTTACTTCTGGGGGCAGTTTGACAGATTTCTCGCTTTCTGAATCTACTATCAGACGTGCAAAAAAGAAAGCAATAAGTACAAGTGCAGCTAAATATCGAGAAGATATAATAAAAGCTGCAAGTCAAAGTAAATATCCAATAATTGCACACTTCGATGGAAAAATCTTGCAGGATATTACTAACGGTACAAAACAAAAAAGAGATCGTTTTGCTGTTCTTGTAAATATCGATAGCGATTTAAAACTTCTTTGCATTCCGCCGATGGAAAATTGTACTGGAAAATCTCATTATGATACTTTAATAAACATTTTGGATGCATATAAGCTAAGAACTTATGTAAAGGGTCTGTGCTTTGACACAACTTCAACTAATACAGGAAAATATTCCGGCACAAACATTAGGTTTTGTCAAACACAGGTTCAATTGTATTACAGCTTGAATGTCGAAGACATGTTTATGAGCTTCACTGTAAACATTTTTGGGAAAAAGTTCACATCGGTAAAACTTATGCTCCTTAAAATCTGATGTTCAAAATTTTCCAAGCATTTTGGAACGCATCAAAGGAAACTGTGGATAAATCAAAGTTCAAAAAGTTTGACAAAGCTGCAAGTAAAGGAACGTATTTAGAAAAACAGATCGAAAAAACTGTTCAATTTTGCAAGTATGCACTTGCCAATTTAGTATTTCCAAGAGGTGATTATAAAGAAATGTATTTCCAAGAGGTGATTATAAGAACTGTATTTAGTATTTCCAAGAGATAATTATAAGAACTGGTAGAACTTACACTCACCTACTTATGTCCAGATGTAAGCTTTAATGTTTATACTCCCGGATCAGTTTCCCATGCTCGAACGTTTTCCCAAGAACTCGAAGATGATGAGAAAGAAAAAGTTGCAAAAGTTCGTTTCTCGCAACCTGTTCCTACTCACAATGAGAAGTTTGAAAACCCAATCCTTCTGAAAGATCTAGACTTCACCCGGGAGAAACCATCTAGCTTGTCACAGTTGGTTGGTAGAAACTCGTGGTTTATTTTCAGTCTCTTAAATTTTAGCAAAGACGACGATAAACCTTGGCTGAACTGTCCTTTATCTTTTTGGGGCTTTATCGATCAATTTAAAACTTTCATTGAATTTGTTCGCCGAATATATGTTGTCAACGACTGCTCTGAACAAGCAATTAAGCTTGTGTCAGAGTTAGTTATTTCTGTTCACAATAAAGAGGACAGACAAGATTTACTGTTGGCCGTTCAGCATAGTAGGGATAAAGTCAGGGAGTTCGAAAAAGTACAAACTACGGAGAGTGGCAAAAAAAAAATGGCGCTGACAAAGCATAGTTTAGAGAATATTTATTCGATTTTTCACCAAAAACACGAAGAAAAGATTGTTGAGTTATAGTTTTACAAACTGTTTTTAAAGAAAATTTTTTCTTGATTATTTATTACTAATTTATCACTGTTGACCTTAACACCATAAATATATATCGTTATATATATATATATTTTTAAGCAGAATAAATAAATATATATCGTTATATATATATTTTTATCTCAGCTACATGATATTCAGCAAAATAAAATTGTTTCATTAAAACGCCTATTTTTATGGCAGATGGTACATAAATATTTTGTAAAAAAAAAATAGATGGCGGAGGGGGAGTAAAAGAAACGAACTCTCCGCCGCCCATGACTAACCCTCTTATGTTAGAAATTATTTTCCCTATGTTAGAAACTAATTTTAAAATTGAATTTTGGATCAAGTTAATCTTTGTAAACAAGAATTTGATAAAATTTGTCACGAAAAGTTTGAGTGATAAAAAAAATTGGTCAATAGATATATTCATAAAATTACCTAAAATTAAAAAGTTTCGCCCATTTTTCCAGTTTCAAGCCAATACACTTTTGAAAAACTTGTAAGTAAAGTTTGGCACGAATTCGTTTTTAAATCTTTTCTAATTTTTTTAGAATAAATAGTTCAAAAAAGAAAGATTGTTTTTGTTTGTGACACACGTGAGTTAAATTCGATCGCAAGCGTCATTCTATTTAAATATACTTAAAAACTATAGTTAGTGCGTTTTAAGCTATTTTTCTTGACCTAAATTAGTATATATTTTTTATTGTAAACTTCCCAACCAATTCCAAATTAATATTTAGGTCTTTTAGAGTTCATAGAAAAAAAATTGGTGTTTTATGTCAATTTTTAAGGTCTCCGCTTTTTGGTTAAAAAAGTTGGGGTTTTGGGGCACAAATTATAAAAGCGGGGACCTTAAAAATGGCTTTCAAAAAGTTTTTTTTAGCGTAAATTCATTTTTATCCAACCGGTCAACTAATCCAGGCGGTTGGGATTTAGTTTGAAAAAGTTGTTGAAAAATGACGCACCCTAATATATATATATATATATATATATATATATATATATATATATATATATATATATATATATATATATATATATATATATATATATATATATATATATATATATATATATATATATATATATATATATATATATATATATATATATATATATATATATATATATATATATATATATATATATATATATATATATATATATATATCTGCGTGTGCACTATAAGAAAAAGGCGGTCAAATGTTTCAAAATTATTATAAAAACTTAGAGAAACATTCAAAGTTGCCCTTTAATTTTTTTTAGCAGTAGGTTATAAGCAATCGTTAAATTTTTTTTTAACAGTAGGTTACTCTTATTTTAGAGTAGCCTATTCTAAAGTTTGAAATTTTTTTTTTCAAATATGATGTTCGCGAAGTTTTGAATGAATTTTAAAAGTTTAGACAATTCTGAGTTCAAATAATTTGCATCACATAGACAAATTTGGGTACGTTAATAGAAAAAATTTTTTTTCGAAGAAAAAACGATTTCTTATGCAACTTGAAATAGGAGATAATACATATAAGTATTCTGTTGACTAATTCTATTAATTTAGGTACACAATCAAACAAAAACAAACCCTATCAAATAAAACAATTCAACGAGCTTTTCATTCATTGTTTTCAAAAAAGTTCAAAACCCTATATATTTTTTTAAAAAAAAGAAGAACTTTTTTATTATCATAGGTGGGGAAAAAAATAAATTAGTCTGAAAAACAGGCGTAATCTATGATAATACAGAAGCTATTAACAAATCGTTGACTAACTTTTTTTTAATTTGTGTGAAGATAAATTTTAGTTTTATCCTTATTTTGTATATATTTCGACGTTTTTGGCCTATTTTATTTTGCTACACGTTTTTCACTTGATAATTCATTAAAGAAAGTTCAAATAAAAGTTAATTTAAATTAATATTTTTCCTCAAAGTTTTGTTACGCTTAACGTATTATAAATTAAACTATTCAAAAATCTAAGTTATGTTAAAAAAGTTTAAAACATTTTCTACTGTTAAAAAAAATTATATTTATGAATGGTTCAAATAATTTTGATTTAAAATTTTATTTCTAATAAAATTTTATAAAAAGTTTGCTAACGCAAAATGTTTTTACTCAATAAAAAAAAATTATAAAAAATTTCTTTTTTGGTACCAAAAATTTAACGAGATACTTGAAGAAAATATTTCATAAAAAGTCTATGAACTGAAAATATTAAAACACGCATTTCTTTGGAACTAGATTAGCTACAGAAGTGGTTGAAACCTTTTTGGAAATAAATTAAGGAATCCAATGCAATTAAAATAAAAAATATTTACATTCGCCTAAAACTTGCCTAAACTGCCTAATAATATTAAAGTTATTGTTGTTTATAATGTTTTTAATTGAAAAAAATATATATATATTTTTGATAATCTTTTTTTTTTATAAATAATTAATTTTTATAAATAATTTATTTAGCCCTTATTATGTTACCAATATAATTTATGCCTAATTATATTACTAACGTAGTTTATGCATTGTTATGTGACTAAAGCAACTTAAATGAACGCTTTTTATATCTTTTTTTTTTTAATTAAACAGATAATTTTTTAAATTAAAAAAAATAGGAAGAACATGAAGAGTTTAAATTCAAAAAATATATTTACAAAAACTATAATAAAGATAACATTTATTTTTAGTTTGTTCGTGTTATCTTACATTGTTTATGGACCAGTTTTCAGAAATAAAAAAATAAAAGATTTTATTCCGAACTTTAAACATAAACATTATTTGGGTTTTAATACTAATAACGAAATTGAATTAAAATCCAAAGTTTTATCTTATTCATTGTTTGGAAATAACTGGGAAAAATACGGGATGAATGTTGAAAGCGTTGCAAAAGAGGCAGCTAATAGTAGTTTTTACAAAAGCTGGAGAGTTCGAATTTATCACGACACCAACGCGTTAACCCCAAGTATCGTTGCAACGTTAAGAGAGCGATATCAAAACTTAGAGTTTTTTAATGTTAGTAACTTTACCAATTTAGAGAGTATTAACGGAATGGTGTGGAGGTTTTTAGTAGTTTCAGATTCCAATGTGGATGTCGCGTGTATAAGAGACTTGGACTCAAAACTTTTAGTAAGAGAAACTGACGCTGTAAAGGATTGGCTGGAATCAGGTAAGCTGGTTCATTCAATGAGAGATAATCCTCAACATGGTATACCGATGTTAGGTGGTATGTGGTGCTATAGAAATGAACTTAACCGAGAGCTAGGAATCAAAATAGCTAAACTCTGTATTGAAAAGTGCATGCGTCGTGATCCTATTAAGCACTTGGAAGCAAGCAAAGGAGATGATCAGCATGTTTTAAGTTCGTTTGTGTGGCCGCTTGTCAGTCAAAATGTATTAATACATGACGCTTATTTGTGTCAAAGTATCGCTGGTAGTAAACCTTTTCCTTCAAAACGAGACGTAAGTGGAGTGTTTGTTGGACAACCCAGGGGCGAACCGGGAGGTTTTATTAAGTGTCCAATTGAATGTCGCCCAAAAGAACACCAAGATTGGGAATACTGTTAATAACATTAAATTTAATTAAATATAATGTTATTTAATTAAAAATTTATTTATTTACAACTAAAACATGAACAGTTGGTTTAATTTGAAGAAAAAAGAAAAAAAAAAGTTTTTTAATTAGTTATAAACACGTTTTTTTAGTAATAAACACGTTGGGATATGAAAAAGTTACGTTAGTATTTTAAAATTCTATTTCACAACATCGTTAGTTTTATTTTTTCCAACTTTTTGTATACATGCAAATAAACTTCATTTTTGAAAAAATGCACCCTCCAATCAAGTGTCTGATGTTATTGGATCGTTACCTAACAAATATAGATAAAAAATTTAAAACTCAAATGATTGAACGAATAGCAACTCTTTTTAAATATAAATTTTAAATTAGATTTAATCATCAATAAAAAATTAAAACATTACATTACAGTAAATAATTGAATTAAATATTATAATGATGCATATTTCTTCTGACACGTAAAAAAATCTTTAGCGCATTTTAAAGCTACTTAAGAAACCAAATCAAATTCCTTTATAAAACATTTTACAATGGAAAAGTAATAATGCCATTTTGTATTTCAAGTGACAACGAAACTAGACTTTAAAGCTTCAGTTTATGTCTGACAATATCAGTTTGAACCTTTATAATTTATCATGGTCTTTATTTTTCCAAATCCTAATTGAATATGTGTAAAAACTAAATAATCAGGATGCACTTAAAACGAGTGTATATTTTTCCAAAACCTAAATGAATATGTATAAAAGCTAAATAATCAGGATGCACTTACAACGAGTTTTTAGATTTGCATCAAAAAGAGAGCAAAAACATTTATTGCGAATCCCTTTGCATAAAAAAATGTCCCATATTTGACTTTGTTCAATATAAACAAAACAGATAAATTGCCTAGAATTATTTATTGATGGGAATGATGGCGTTTAACATCATATATGGTCGGTATGGATTGATATGATCAATATGGATCTATATGGATGGTGTTTAACATCATTGTTTAGCCTAATATTGTTACTTCATTATGTAGCATAGCTATTTACATAAACTAAGAAATTTTGTATATAATTTTTTACTTTGTTATATTGTTGAAGCAATAAAAAAATGCTACTTCATCTTGCCTAGAGAGTTTTTTGTTAACGCTAATCGTTTTCCAAACTCTATAAAAGTATTTGTAAGTTATCGATGTTTATGATTTCATCTAAACATTATTCTAAATCTTCCTCAATTTTCTCATTTTTAGGAATATCACTGTAACAAAGCCAACATTTTTTAATTTACGATGTAATACAATAAAATAAAATATTAAAATATTTTTGCAAATTCATGTGTATATACCTATAGTAAAGATGTTAGGCTTACCGTTTGTGTTAAAAAATGGCACTTAACTAATATTGAAGTAAATATAGAATAGGTATAGAAGTAATTGATATGGAATAAACATAGTAATTGGTATGGAATAAACATGCATAGAAATAGCAGGTTTGTTAAAGACCGGTATTTTACAGATCCGGAAAGCTAAGATATAGAAGGAAAAAGTAGAGGAAAGTTCGGTTTGGAAAAGACTTACAAATATCCGAATTTTTACGGGTATTTGTAAGTCTTTTATATATATATATATATATATATATATATATATATATATATATATATATATATATATATATATATATATATATATATATATATATATATATATATATATATATATATATATATATATATATATATATATATATATGTATATATATATATATATATATATATATATATCTTCTATATAATATTGCCAAACTTAATAGTTTTAATAGTAGTAGTAGTGGTGTCTCTTGGAGCGTAATTGACACGAAACCCTTGGCAGCCATTGCAACCGAGGTATTGGCAAGAAAGAGTCGCATCACTATTAGAAAACGTGAACGAATATCTAACGTACGTAAACTTTAAACTAAATAATGTTAAAGCATATGTTAAAAAAATACTGAAACAGCCATCAAGTTTTACAGTTTAGTTTTTACTTGAAAATTACATTGCGTCAAGCTCTCCTTAATTTACTTCTAAAACATTTTTTTCAATAAAAAAATTATTAAATTATTCTAGAAAAATGTCAGATCGTATACCGGTGTAGCTCGAGTGGATAAGGCGTCAAACCTCTGAACAGGAATCTGGAGGTTCGGTTTTTACCAATGGTGGCTTTTTTTTTTTTCATCGTTTTAAAATACAAAATACTTTTGAAGTTTTATAAAGAATATAAACAAACATATGTAACGTAACAATATTATGCACGCACAAAAAAAAAAAGATTTTAAGAAAGTTAAAAAAAAAACCATCACAAGGAGAAAAAAATTGTTGCGTATGTATGATAATTGAGAATTTATGTTAATAATGTGCTCAGGTAATTAGTCCTAATAAAAAAAGTTGTCTGAACTTAATAAAGAAAAAACTATATTAAATAAATAAGAAAGTCCTGCTACTCAAGAAGGTGCTGCTGTGGAGGCAACAAAAAAAAAGGCCGTAGCTAGCAAAAAAATTAAAACTTTCTTTTGATAATGAAAAGCTTTTTTTGATAAATTTATTTTTTTACTATAAATATATGATGCAGCTGTTTTTCAAAACGTCTTAATATGTTTACTACGTATTTCGAGAAAAACGCAATTAAAAAAAAAAAATTTAAAATTAACTCTTCGTTAAACACTTTTTTAAACGAATAATTTTATTGAATTTGTTTCAGAACTCTTTGAAAATATGTATTCAATAATGTTTGTACACATATATACACATATAAGTCAAAAATGATATTTTTAACCTAAAGGTACTTCTCTACCATTAAAATGAAAAATTTATACGACTGATTTTAACAAATAAGAGTAAAGTCAAAAAAATAATCAAATTCATTGCGCATGCGCCAAATTTATGAAAAAAAGGGCAAAAAAGTACTGATTCCGTTTCCTAAAATACTTCGGAACTAATAAAGTATTTAGGCTGAAACTTTCAGGGTATATTAATAAAATGACAAAAAACAATGTGAACCAAAACCAAGGTTGGATACAAGTTCTACATTTAGTTATAAGACATTTATGACAACATTCGTATTCTGTTGCCCCAAAAATTCCCCTAAAATTTTTTGTAGTTAATGTGATTGTTTGATTGAGGTTCATATTGTAGTCATACTCATTTTAAAACTTTTGGAAAAATTTCAAAGCGTTTTGTCAACAGCATCCTGAAAATTTTAGGAAATAGTAAACACACAAAGAAAAGTTTTCAATTTTTCAAAAAACGCAAATTAAGTTCAACATCATTTAAAAAATTAACTTAAATCGTAAATATATTAAAAAGAGTTTTATAGCAATCACCACCTTCTAGTTCTTTGTTGACATCAATGTAACCTTTTCTTTTATGCCTTAAATGCTTTCGTCTACATTTAAATTCCTTTGTATTTTGTTTACATTTTAACATATTTCGACGATTTTTTTTTTTTGCAGAACCTTTATCAAAAAAATATCCAGCAGGAATATTAGGATTACTAAATACTTTTTTCAATCCATTATAGCCATCATTAAAGTTTATAACTGCAGAACATACACTGATTTGTAAAATTTTTCTACTGCAAAGAGAATTTATCTCTTTGGGCAACGAGACCAAATTATTGAAATAAGGCACTCATTGGCATTTTGAGTCAAACCATGCAAGCATTTATAAGTAATGCATCCTCACTTAGTTTTTGAAAAATTGGTTTAATTTCATCCCTTATAGCAGCTGGTAGTGTGATTTTTGAAGTATATGTTTTTTGACCTGTTAGTTTATTAAATTGCCATTTACACTAGCTATCTTTTGTAAAAGGACAGTATTTATGACGCTCTTCTTCAGTGATATTATCTGAACAGTGAAATAACACAGCCCCAACTGCTTTTTTCATTGCATAAACATGCTTATTTTGTCGGATTGACATGCCATAGTATGACTATAGTAAATTGATAGCTTTTTCCGTCAAACGACCTTTCCAAAAAGTTTTTTTCCATCTGACAACAATTTGTTTTTGTACTTTATTTTTAAATTACCTAACCTTGCACCTAAACGTTTTTGAATGTGGCTAACGGATTTAAGTTTATGAATTAAAAAATCATTACTGTAAGGTTTTGATTCTACAACTTTCAAGTATGAACTGGTATCCCCATCTTCAATGTAATTCTTACATTTTAACTTATGACTTGAAATCGACCTATGAAATATTGTAACTGCCATATCCGACTCCATGGAACTAGCTGATTTATTATGATTTATGTGGCATATATGGGAGCTCTTCCACATATTATATTCATTAGTCCCTTTCTTTTCAGTCCAAACTTGGCAAGCTTTGCATTTATTTGACATAATTTGATAATGGATGCACTTATTATTGGTTCGTAAGATAGCAATAACAATAACATTCAACGAGTCATGCCCTCTTTTTTTGCCAGGTTCCATCTAATGAAACTGTGCATTCAGAAATGGTATTGTCAGTGTTTCTAGAATCAGAACCAGTTATTAACATACTTTCATCAGCAGCCTTAAGGTAACTTTCTAGAAGTCGACCATTAATGTCATTGTAAGACTTAATTCCAACTGGCTCGACTAAGTTCACTATCATAGAAAATTTTTTAGCACTTTCATGACCAATTCCTATTTCACGAAATGCAATTATAGATCTAATATTAATATCAAAAAATTTCTGACCAGCTTGTTCTGGAGTGTTATTCAAACTAGAAGTGAAAGTTTCGTAAAACCAGCTGCAAAAACTACAATTGATATTAAGCTTGTTAGTTCATCCCATTTTATGTCTGACAATGTTTTTTTGCTGAGACAACATTTGTTGATATGCATTTTATTTATCATATCATATTATTTAAAATTAAATTAAGAATGTCTAGTTCAATAATAATCTTATGGTTACCAACAAAATCTAAGTCAATGTTTGTTGTTGATTCTACAGTTGAATCTTTTTTTGTACGTTTTTTGTTGTTTTTTGTTAACGAGTTTGCATGTTGATTACCATTAAAACATCTTTTACTTTTTTGTAGGTATTTTTTCTTTTTCCCATTATACAACTATGATTTAGTAAATAAAAATCAAAAATAATCAAGCGCATAAAATTAAATAAACGTCCTCAACGAACACAAAGCAAAAACAAACTTTGGTAGTGTTCTATCATACTAAAAATATTCTAAAA
This sequence comes from Hydra vulgaris, assembly GCF_022113875.1. Classification (NCBI taxonomy): domain Eukaryota; kingdom Metazoa; phylum Cnidaria; class Hydrozoa; order Anthoathecata; family Hydridae; genus Hydra; species Hydra vulgaris. The sequence continues at coordinate 1,988,582 of NC_061163.1, read as the reverse complement.
CTAGTCTTAACTGGTCTATATTAGCCATCAGTCTAAAAATATTCATTAATAGCAAATTTGTTCAAATTCCAACAAAACAATTCACAGTATTCCAAGAAAATTGCCCTTAGCAACCGTTGCTATACGAATTACCAAATGTAAACAACCAAATTATCCTAAAATACTTAAAAAGTGTAGGATTTGGAGCTTTGATATGAATATTTTTGGATTCCTTGTAAAATTTTGATCAGTATTTAACTAAAATCAAAAAAATGAAAAAAATTAACTTTTTTACTTATCTAATGGTAAAGAAGTACCTTGAGGCGTTTTGAAAAACGGCTGCAGTATGGATGATAAAACGAATATTTTAAAATGAGATAATTGACGCAAAATTTAAAAGCTCTTAACAAAAGAATAAAATTTAATTTTTTTTAATAAAATTCAATTGCCACTGAACCAAAAAAATAAAATTTAATTGTTTAAAAACTTTATTATAGTGAAAAGGTTTATTTTAGTGAATATAGTAACTTTAGTTCAAAGTTTTATTATAGCACTTAAAAGTTTTATTATAGTGCGTTGGCTTTTGTTGGAAAGTCACGTGGTTATGCAAATTAACAATAGCGCAAGTTGTTACCATCTTGGGATGGGAAAAACAAATGATTAGTTGAGTTAATAAAGCAGGACAATTAGTACGAAAAAGTGATTTAAAGAGTTTAAAAAAAGAAATACCGGTTTACGAATAATTTGAAAAATTAGATTTTAATGCTGGAGAAAGTTATATAAATAAATTTGCAATCCTTGGAATCAACCGATGTCTACACAAGTTCCTTGTAAATACTTGGAAAGATGATCAAACTGAATAAACATGAGTTCAATACCATGTTGTTTTTAATTTCGATGGCACAAGAGACGCTAGCTCTTTAAAACAGTGCCCATTATAGTATTTGTAGAAAAGAGAAAGAAAAGAAACATTTTGACGATGTGATAGAGGTTGAAGGTTGGCTACAAGAGCAGGTCCAACTATGTTAAGAATGCGTTTTTGCACCTTGTCTAAAAGAGAAAAGGCATCATTAGAAGATCCGCCCCAGATATGGCAACAGTATTCCATACAAAGTCGGATTTGAGATTTATAGAGATAGATAATAGAATCCAGAGTAAGAAAGTGTCGAGCTCGATAGAGAGATGCAACTTTAGCAGATGCTAATTTTGCAACGGATTTGATATAAGGTTCCCAAGAAAGATCAGAAGTGAGAGTTAATCCTAGAAGATGAAGAGTAGATCGAGTACATTACCGTTCATAAATATAGGAGGGTCTAAATTATTACGATAACGATTGGCTGAAAAAAAATTGAGTTTTATCTGAATTAAAGTTAGTATCATCAGCGAACAATGCCACCTTAGATGTGAGAATATCTGGAAGACCGTTAATGTAAATTAAAAAGAGTATAGGGCCAAGGATTGAACCTTGAGGAACCCCTGAGGTTATAGAATAATAAGAAGAGTACTGTCCAATAAGGACAGCTTTTATACTATGATTGGAAAGAAAGGATTCAATAATCTTAAAGGTGTTTCCAGATACACCGTAAGAAGAAAACTTATGGAGAAGACCAGCATGCCAAACTTTATCAAACGCTTTAGAAATGTCAATAGCAATGGCCTTAACCTCTCCATCTTTTTCTAATGCACGATAAAATCTATTGGTTATTACTGTTAGCAAATCAGCCGTAGAACTAGAAGATTGAAATCCATATTGATGATCAGAAAGTAGGTTATGAGATTTAAGATGAGAGATTAAGTGTTTGTTAATAAAAGATTCAAAAACCTTGTTTATGATAGGAAAAAGACTAATGGGACTAAAAACATCAAGAAGAGTAGCCTGTGGATTCAAACCTAGTTTCCAGACAAATGGGGGAATTCTTACAAATGTAAATGCTAGTCCAAGCATGTGACTATTGGAGTCTTTACGACTTAATGGAAGATGACCATCAACACTAAGATCACAAGATGAGACATCTGAACTAAAATTAGTCTTACAAAAAGCAAGTAGGTCTAGTGAACTTTGCAAGAGATAAGGCTCAACAGAAAAAAAGTTATTTAAAAGTTACCACGAATATTAGTGAATGATAGTTTTAGCAAACTTGGTGATGACTGTGGTTTCTAGTGTTTTATAGTTTTTGTTACTTTATTTATTTTTAAGTTTGTTAAAAAACTCGATTTGAAACATAGATAGTATTTAGTACACTGTTTTATAGCCTAAGCAATTGCCTCATTTCTATTAATTAACCCTAAGCCTTAAAAAAGAGCTCCAATGTGGCCTTGGTAATGCACACCAAAAGTACAAACAGGAACACCATCCATGCACAACATTGCACTGTTAGTACTTTGATATTTTTTAGCTGTTGATGGAATCAGCCTCAATGAGAGATACCACAGAGTTCAGGAAACCTGACTACCAGCCGGCTTCAGAACCATAAACTGAGTTTTAGAGCTGTACCCTCATTTGGAGATAATAGAATGAGTTGCCTAGTCATAAAAACAGAGACACAAGCAAAACCCACGCATCGAGTCAAGAAGATTCAGCGTTCAACATCCTGAACTGGAAACAATGTATTAAAAATACATCTGCGCAAGTCTAATAGATGAAGAAGGGGTGCGAGGCTAGTCAACAGATAGAATCTGTTTACCCCTACTCAACCAAGAACCCTAAGGCAGGGGTGTTTTATCTCAGAGTTTGCATCTCCTAGCCTATAAAAGGCTAGGAGATGCAAACTCTGAGATAAAAGTCTAAAAAGGTGTATCTTACATGGCAACAGGGCATGAAGCAGATTGTACTGAGTTACATGTTACCAGTAGCAGGATAAACCTGACCTGACTATAGATATATCATTGGAAAGAACTTAAAAACAGTTTTTTAAAGGTGAAAAATTGAACGATTCTATATCATTGGAAAAATGTTATTGGAAATATATTATTAGAAAGACCTTAAAAACAGTATTTTAAACGTGAAAAAACAATATTTTAAAGGTGAAAAGAGAGTTTTAAAGTAAAAAATAATTTTAAACAATATTTTAACAATATTTATATATAAACAATATATATATATATATATATATATATATATATATATATATATATATATATATATATATATATATATATATATATATATATATATATATATATATATATATATATATATATATATATATATATATATATATATATATATATATATATATATATGTATGTATATATATACATGTATAACTATTTATATATATAACAATATATTTATATATACTTATATATATAACAATATATTTATATATATAACCATATATTTATATATATTTATATATATAACAATACATTTATATATATTTATATATATATAACAATATTTATATATAAGCAATATTTTAAACATTATTTTAAAGGTGAAAAGGTGAAAAAACAGTATTTTAAAGGTGAAAAAACAACATATCATTGAAAAGACCTTAAAAACAGTATTTTAAAGGTGAAAAATCAAACAATTCTACAAAAAGTGATAATGTTTTATGTACCAAATTTTTGATATATAAATTTGTTGAAGAAACCGTGACCAAATTATGAGTTTTTTATCACTTTAATATTATAACATTGTCAATTTTTATCAAAATTCATACAACTGGTATCAAACGAAAGGTCTAATATAATTATGTATAAAATATAAGTATGTATAAAATGATAAAAAAAATGTATACAGTTCTAAATATAATAAAGATATGTATATAGTTTTGAAAATAAAACCTTTAAGGAATTTTTTAGGAATGCAAAATTTTTTAATAATATTTACAACTGTGAACATAGATAATTTAATACAACTGTGAACACACTAATAAATGTAATACAGGGTATTAAAGTATGTGCACACTAACGTGCACATACTTTAATACCAATATTATCATATTTAATATAATATACATATTTTAATACCAATATTATCATATTAAATATAAAAAGGGCTTTGGGGCATTAGAAGGCAGTCTACAATATCCTCTAATTTGTTCAAAATCTAGATTTCTTTTTAAGAAAACGTTAGTTTTTTATTGAAATTTTGAACTTTTTCTTAGGATTTTTAAAATGTATTTCACCAGATCATCATTAAATATGATTGAGATACCTTGGGTTGGGTGGACAGAAGTTTATTTGACATCAGGTGGCAATAGTTGCCCCCTTTCACTTATTCTCATTGTTAAATCAATGTATTCTTAAAACTAAATGTATACCAATTAGTATCAAAAAAAAGAAACTTTATGACAAATTCAATTTAAAGCCATAAAAAGGGTGCAAAGAAAAAATTTTCAAACCCACTCCACCTTGGATAGACAGGGGAGAAGGCAATGTAAAAAGGCAATATTTTTAATAAAACACAAAATTTATATACAAAAAGTAAACTATAAGTATATAAAAACCTAATACACAAAAAGACTATATACAAATATAAACTTATAAAAAATACTGTACATACACCTATCAATAGTTGATGTAGATACACCTATAAATGTATCTGCATACACATATTAATAAGTGTATGTATAGTAGGGTGATGAATTTTTGGTATCTCCAGTTTCCAATATAAAAAACAGATGATCTTTGGTTTGAAAGTAACTGAAAAGTCATTAGTTTTATTAAATTTTTGAAAAAGGTCACCAATCATGCCCCTTGATTACACACTGGCTCCCATATATTAGTGAATTTTTTATTCTTTAAAAGTATATCAGATTTCAGAAATAATAATGGTTTCAAGTAAAAATGAATTGCTTAAATTTTATATACAAAATACAAAAATTTTAAACTAAAAATTGAAAATATCGTTTCTTATGACACTTTGTTTGAAATTTTTTTATTTAAAAGTTTCTGCAGAAATTTTGAAATTACTATAAAATTCTAGTACCTTATAAAACCTATGACTTTTTATTTACTTTCAAACCAAAGTTAATCTGTTTTTTATATTGGAACTATAGATACAAAAAATTTACCAAAAAGTCAACACCCTAATGTATAGGTTAACAGATAGGCGATTAACAGATATGTTTGATTTTTGTCTTTCTTCTTACTGTCTCTTCTGCCATCCCTTCCTCCACTAAAAGGCTGAAATAATGATTTAGGGAAGTCTTTGCCTTCATATACAATAAACCCATTTTGATTTTGGCACAGAGTGGTTTTGGCGCAAAACCATAAAATCACATCTTGACTAGCCAATATTTTATAAAAAGGATATCTAAATAAAATAATCAAAAAGCAAAAATGAACAAAAAATTAAGACAAAAACTTACTATGGAGGCCTTCACATAAAATTATTGGCACCAGATGGTAGTGGTAAGGATTGCATTAATAAAAAGGTAAATCTGAAAAATTATAACAACTTTAGTAAAATTAAAAAAATCCTAATCTAACCTGTCTATAAACAACTTTAAAAAAATTAATAAAATTTAATTTTTTAGATGTCAAGCGAGCACTAATAATGTGAACATTTTCTGTTATTGCAGTGTAAAATTTTATAAGAAAATTGTTTTTGAAAACCCAATCTGGTGATTACAGTCCTAATATAATGACTGGTTTACGAGTCATTTGCTCAGCAGTACTGCAATTGTTGTTGACTGCAATTATCAGTAAAAATGACCAATATATTGCCTATATACTATATTAGCATTGGAATATTACCTGCTAAGACATTAGATAATAACACGTTTTAAATTATCATTTTAATATATATTTCTATATTCGAAAATTTTCAAGTTTGCAATCTCACTCTCCTCTATCAGACACATATGACTTTTAGGCAAAAAATCATTTTTATTTGCCATTATATTTTAGTTTTATTTTTTTTTTGTCAGGTCTCTAATTTTGGTCCTTAAAAACTTTGATAATTTAATGACTTTGTGCAATAAACTGCAGGTGTCAAAGGTTTAATAGTTATTGAAGTTAAAGCGTTCATATGGTCAGAAGATAAGACAACTGAAGAATATGCAAAAGTGTATCTGAACTACTTTGAACAGTTTGTAATGCGCTGTTAATGATGAGGAATAAATATTAATAAAAGGCTCATTACAAAATTTAATAAAATATTTGGTATCTGCAAACCTTAAAAAGTTTTTTGCCTAAGTTTGTGATCATTTTAAAATATGGATTACCTGAGTTATGTAAAAATATACTAATTATGAGACTATATTACTTTCCAACATGTTGAATAAGAGGTTGTCCATAAAGTATGTACGCTTTTTTTTGTCAACCCCTACCCCCACCCCCCTTTCATTTTGCAATACGCTTTTTTGAGTACCCTCCGCCTTCCTAAAAGTACCTACGCTTTAAACCTATTCATCTAACTTTTTATGATATTTTTTTTTAATTTAGTGTCTCCTTTCTTTTATAAGTGACCCACTGCCCTCTCATCTCATATACGCTTTTTTCAGACCCCTCTTCCCCTCCGAGCGAACGTACTGTATGGACGATCCCTAACTTTTAAGTAACTCACCATTGTTTGTGAATATAAAAAGTATATGCCCATTCCTACCACTTGAAGTGCTTTTTGCTGTTCAATCAATATCTATTTGTGAAGGTAATGCAATAGTAGAAGTTAAATTTTTAGCTTTACGATAAAAAAACATTCTTTTATGGTCACATAACACTACAAAAAACAACAACGTGAAACTATAGAAAAAAAACAAAAAAAAAAATTTACACCCTAAATGATTTATTAATAGATTTTAGTCTATCATTGACTTTTTGAAAACAATGAATAATAAGTATTTTATATACCAGATACAGATATACGAAATATAGATAAACACAAATAACTAATTTTTTCAATGTATAACAATATGATAAGTTCAAATAATATGTTACCCATAATTCAGTCTCTAATTTGTTGAAACTATTATACTGGTGAATGAAATTAACATATATATATATATATATATATATATATATATATATATATATATATATATATATATATATATATATATATATATATATATATATATATATATATATATATATATATATATATATCGACTTTAAATTTCGAAATCCTAAAAATAGCACTGAAATTATTTTTCTCTTTCAAAACTTTGAAAATTGTATCAAAATATATTTATGTAATTATGTAATGTAAATATATTTTGATTATTGATAAAAAATTTTATGCAATCGAAATTTTAAAAATTACACCGAAGCAATATTTCACTCTTGAATGTTTATAATTTGTACCGAAATATTTTGATATTATCGAAATCATAAAAACGGTATTGAAATAATTTTTTACTTTCAAAAATCTTAAAGTCACTTTAAAATATTTATTTTATTATATTAATTCTAAAAACTGCATCTAAATGAATATTTATAATAACAAAAAATTAAAACTCGATAAATTTGCAAAGCAAATATATAACGTTGTTCTAAAGGCCTGTTCATATGTTCCACCCCGGGTTTAGTTTTTACGCAAAGCCTGGCTTGGGGTGCCCCAAGTACGCATATCAAGTTTTAAAAATAATTATTTTAGCAGATATTGAAAGTTAAAAAGTAATTTTGTTTGCGACATGATCTTTTTCTTAACGGATTGATCCGTAATATAAATTATATACTATTTTTGATTATTAAGATACAGATTTGTTTTATAAGAGTTATAAATATCTTAATAATCAAAAATTTATAAATTTAATATTATAATAATAATAAGTTTATAAATTTGATAATTAATAACTTCAAGCTTCAAAAATTTGTAAAGAATCATCAATACAACATATTCCATATCTATATGTATATTTGTGTTCTGTCTGTTTATGTTTATATGTATGTTTGTGTTCTGTCTGTTTATGTTTATATGTATATTTGTGTACTGTCTGTTTATGTTTAACATGTATATTTGTGTTTTGCCTGTTTATGTTTATATGTATGTTTGTGTTCTGTCTGTTTATGTTTATATGTATACTTGTGTTCTGCCTGTTTATGTTTATATGTATGTTTGTGTTCTGTGTGTTTATGTTTGTATGTATATTTGTGTTCTGACTGTTTATGTTTATATGTATGTTTGTGTTCTATCTGTTTATGTTTATATGTATGTTTGTGTTCTGTCTGTTTATGTTTATATGTATGTTTGTGTTCTGTCTGTGTATGTTTATATGCATATTTGTGTTCTGTCTGTTTATGTTTATATGTATGTTTGTGTTCTGTCTGTTTATGTTTTTATGTTTATTTGTGTTCTGTCTGTTTATGTTTATATGTATGTTTGTGTTCTGTCTGCTTATGTTTATATGTATGTTTGTGTTTTGTTTGAACCTCTGGTGTGGTGTTGGTTTACCCGGTGTTGGTATCACCTTTATTATTGAATTAGGACTATAGATATATATTTTTGAATTATGATATATATTTTGAATTAGGATATATATTTTGAATTAGGACTATAGGTATGTATTTTTGTATATTATGTATTACTAAGTGTGGATTTTTAAAAATCTGCTGATTAAAAGCTATATAGAATTGAAATTCAATTTATTTAAAAAACTAGTACTAAAACTAGAAATAATCAGCTGGATAGACCAAAATGACGGTTTCCCTAACTATCAGTATTATTACTTATAAAGATAAATTTCAATTGGATCTCAACTTCCAGTTTTCAACTATATGTCTAAATTACATTTAAATAGTAGTTTTAAGCAAAATAGACACAAAAATCACTGTTTTAAAATTATATACATATATATTTACGACATCAGTCATCTGAAGGCATATGTTGTAAACTAGAATTCTAGATATACACATTATGAACCCATGTGTGAATTTTAAGATCATAAAATGCATCATGAGTGGAGTCTGTCCACGAGTTTGATAGTAAGTTATTTAATCGGTAAAAAATTAGTTTTTTTCTGTTTACGTTATTAAAAATAATCTTTTACTATGTTTTTACAACATAAAAATATAACATTAAAATTTTGACCGGAGCTGGTCAGAAGACATGGTCTTATCACCCAGCCCCGTTAATATAACTAAAAAATTCATCCGATAAAAATGAAAAAGGAAAAAAAAAAACTAAAGCAAGAGCTGATTTAAAAATTAATTTTTACAGAAAAAAAAGAAAAAAAAATTAATTATTTCTTCTCATTGTTATTACTTTTTTAATTCTCTATTTTATTCTACTTTTATTTTTATTATGCACGCGCACACACGCAAACATTCCCACAAGTGCACACAAATTTATGTCCATTCATAAATATATACATACAAAATCAAATAAATCTGTTTTATATTTCATCTACAAATTGCGTAAGATATAATAAATATTGCATTTACAAATTGCGTTATTATTGTAAAACAAGATAATCTCATACAAGTTCTAAGTATTATACAATATAATTAAGATATTGCGTCAATTAAATAACTAAAATTATCAAAAGTTTTTAATAATAGGATAGTAGTTGCTTTGTATCAAAATCAAATAAGTGTTGTTTTGTCGCACGTTTAAAATGTTGAAATGAATTTAAAGTTTTTATATTACTTGTTAAAAGCAAGTTCCATAACCACGGTCCTCGGCAAGATATCGAAAAATCAGCTTGTTTTGATAACGTTTTTAGTATAATAGTATTGTTGAGTATTTAATTTCGTATTTGTGGTTTAAAGAAAAAAAGTAAGTTTGGAAAATGCTTGGTAGCATACCATTTTTAAACTTAAACATAAAATAAGTATATTAAAAATATTTATTTCATAGACATTAGGCATTCCAATTTCACTTAGTAGTGGTCTGGCACTAGCGTATTTATATACATTTAATATTAAGCGACTTGCTCGTTTTTATATTTTGTATATCATTCTTAACTTTGAAGGATAAGTACTTGCCCAGATAATGTTGCAGTAGCTGATCTACCTATGAATAAATGCAAAATAAATATTTTTTAAACAATTTGTGTTCAGGAGATGTTTTGTTTTATACATAATATCAATAATTTTAGACATTTTATTTTCTATTACTTTGATATGATTACTCGAGCTAATATGTTCATTAAGTATTACGCCTAAAAATTTCATTGAGTATTCTCGTTTAAGTTTAGTTTTATCAATTAGTAAATCAGGTAGTTTTAAGGGGAGGGTTTCAGATTTTGATAATTTTGTAAAAATTATCAAAAATTATTTACTTTTTTTGACATTTAAAGAGAGTTTCTTAGCCTTAAACCATTCGTTCAGGTTTTCAAGTTCTTGATTAACGGTGTTAAGTAATAGATTAATGTTTGTGTGGCTAAATTAAGTATGTTAGAAGATAAGTAGATATCGTTAATATAAACGAGGAATAACAATGGACCAAGAATTGATCGTTGTGGGACCCCACAAGTAATATTTTCAATTCTAGTTACAATGTTGTTATATGATAAAGCTTGTTTCCGATTAATAAGGTAAAAGAAATAACAACTTTAAATTTTTATTTCTTACTCCATAATTATACAGTTTATAAAGAAGAACTTCGTGGTCAACAGTTCAGAAACCATTATGAGTTTTTTAATAGGTTATTCGGAGAAAATTAAATTACTTGGCGCGTAAAAAAAAAAAAAACTGTTTTCATTACATCCGTATCCAAAATCATAGTATGTAGGAGAAAATCAATAAAAAAAAAGTCGCCGTGATGTGTTCTGTGTAAATCTGTTTTGATGCAGTGTGAGCTCATTAACCAACTAGACACTTCAACTATAAAACCTATGCTCACCCTTATCTCTAGTATTTTGTTAGATTTAATATTTTTTTTAATGCATATTAAAAATATTATGCCCAATGTTTTACTGTTTGCAAGATGTAGCTTCTTTTACTCCAGGTTAGGTCAGGTTCACGATCATCACGATCACACTGCTACTGGTATAATGTAACCCAGTACTACCTGCCCCATTCCCTACTGCCTTGCAGAGTGTAACTGTTTTGGTAAAGACTAGAAGAAAAAACTCCGAATTAAAAATCCTCTGCCTTGAGGCTCTTGGTCGAGTAAAGGCTAGACATGACGTCTTAATGAAAATACTAATTTTATGCAGATAATAACTGCATCCACCTAAAATCCCCCTGCCTTGGGGCCTGTGGTTAAATAAAGGATATATATGATGTCTCAATAAAAATACTCAACTTTGGCAAATGATAACTCCATACAGCTACTGTCTTGTTGAAGATCTCCTAGGCAAAGACTATAGGGGTAAGCAACATAATTCTGCTAATCAGCCTCAAACCCCTTTTTTATCTATATGTAAACCTACGTTACATTGTTTCATGCCAAGAATGATGAATAATTTTCTTGGCAATTTTCATAGCTTGTGTCTCTTTGATAGTAGTTATTGGGAGCGCGTCGAATAACCGAAAGACCAATTCCGACGATTAGTCGATCCCAAAACCCGAAAATAGAAAAAACACTTTCCGATTTCAATCGAAAGTCATTTTAACTGTAAAAAATAACATTTCTACTATTATTCACTGGTTGCCACTAATAATAGTAGAATTCTTCTAAATTTTGTCATAATCTGTTTAATACACGAATTTTGTACAGTCCAAAAAATAGTCGATACCCTAAATTTTGTCAACTTCTGTGTTTTAGTTGAATTCTGCCACTATCTGTTAAATAAACGAATGACAAATACCTGATTTGAGCCGAATTTTTTCTGAAGAATTGGTGGACTTGTTAAATCATCGAAATACGTATTGGCAAAGAATTCAAACAGTCGAAAATGTTTTCGGCTATTATACGGGTATGCCACTATTTTTAGTAGAAAGACAAAAATACATTGTCCAAGTCCGTTAACCGAAATTAAAATTCGGCTATTCTCTGTGGCTGCCACATAAACCAGTTGACGGCTATAAAAATTTGGCAGCGTCATCAAAAGAGTCGAATTTAATTAAACCGGTCGAAAAATTAATTAAACCATCTAAACCATCGAATTTTGACTATAACCACTAGCCTGTACGTATTTTGAGTCAAAATGTCAGGGTTTTTTTTGAAATAAAAACATTTGTTTTAACCGTCAATCACTTCTTATTTGTTTACAAAGATTTAGGATCGTGAATATTCTCACAATCCGGAGTAGTTTTACTATGAATATGAATATGAATTACCATACATAGTAATACGGTAATACGGTTTATAAAATGAATGGGCCGTCGCCTCAATAGCCCTAAAAAATGGTAATGTATGAACCTGCGCGAACGCATCAGTTCATCATTGGGTACGGACCTTTGTAAGGGCCCGTAGGCGAAGTTGTCTGAAAGTTTTATCCAGGCCATCAATAACGCATCCATCCATCGATTGGCTACAGTTTGTTTTTGCCTTTCATTTTGTTGTTACCTGGATGCAAGTTACTTCTCGTTGTCATAATATTACTAATGGTCAGTTCATTTGATTTAATTCAAGTTTAAATTCAGTAGATTATCAAAGAAAACATAAATACTTGGTCTATCTCATTAGTTGCGATGTGCGCCATCTGTTGATCTTGAAGATCATGGACAAGTCCATAGATAGCGCCCTCTGGAGATAGATCATAAAAATGACAAAGGTTGATGGCACAGGTCCCGGCAAATGTCGAGAAATAAGCAAATAACCATTAGGTTCTATTCGCCATTAAGGAAGATACTTTAAACTATGACAATCACATTAACCGTCTATAACGTATAATACTAAACCAATGAGTATTTTACTATTTTGAATGCATTTCATACATTACTACTTTAAAGTAGAGGCAGGGTCTTCGTAACTAATAGTATGGACAATGGATAATTTGCTAAAAGTTTTGATGACAGTGGGGCCATAGTTAATTAAATAGTTTTTATTTAATTAAAAATGGTTTAGTAATTCCAACGCCATCTTACAAAAAAAGAACAAGGTTTAAGATCGTGAATATTCTCACAATCTCAAAATATGGATTTTTCTTATTACTCAAAAAAAATAAAAACAATCTCGACCTGGCATCGGATTCGAACCCAGGACCTTTCAATCATTGGGCCGGTACTCTGCTGCCGATGCCAGCTTGAGATCGCAAAATTTATGAATGGTTTTATCACAATGATAAAATACAAATAAAAGAAACATGGTTATGAATCATTTATTGTACTTATTATGCTTACGAACAACTTATTTTCTTCCGGCTTGCATTTGTCTGACTTTTCTTGAGACAATACGTCTTTTGTCGACTATCTTATTGGCGGTGTCCTTCAATCCTCTTTCTAATAGAAGCCATTTGTGAAGTTCTGATTTGTTTCTTCGGTTTTTTCTGATTTTTCTGGCAACTATACGTCTTTTGAAGTATAATTTCCTTTCAGTCTTCTTCAATACTCTGTCGACTTGAAGCCAGATCTCAAGGGGTCCCATCTCAAGCCTGTTAGCTGTAGTGAAGTTGTTCAGTCCTTTATCAACTTCAAGCCTGTCCTGAATCAGGAGGTCTTTAAATAGTGGGTCTGGTGCAATGCTTGTTGTTTCTGTAGTATTTATGACTGGCCAAAGACCAAATGCCAAAGGCCAAAGACCAAAGATGTTCATGGTGAAAAAATTTATCTTCAACTACAAATAGTTAACTGTTCATCTGAATAACGCGGATAAACTGGCGTACATTTAGCGTTAGCATCTCATCAGTTGTCCAAAGTAAATATGAGTTACGAATAACTCCCCCCAGATTGAGCACAGTGTTTTGAAAAATAACAAAAACAGATCAACCGCTTGTGAAACGACCTATTTTTCGCTGGGGGGAGTTTGTACAAATCAGCTGACCAGTTTATCCTGACCCATTAATTCCCTTAGTCCCTTAAGGCATGTCTCTCTCACTTTATGAATGTTTTTTTAAACAAAAAACAAAACCTAAATTTCGAATCCCTGTCAGGACTCTAACCCCGGTCGTCCGGGTGAAAAGCCCACTAGACAGGAACCCCAAAGAGGTTCCAAAAAATGAAGTATTTTACAGAGACCCCCAAGGGGTTAGCCTACAAAGGTTTCTTCTTCACCCGCGGTACAAAATGTACAAAACTCGGGAAATCATAAAAGTGTTATCAAAGGTACAATCTGTTTATTTAGTCAATTTATAAGAAAAATACATAAAAAATGAAAGTAGATGTAAAAATAATAGAAAATAGAAAGCCATTTCCAATCAATTTTTTCAGGCGTAGAACAGCCGATGTCGCGAAGTAACCCGTGTCTTACATACGGGGCACAAATAGACGCCCTCGGGTTCATCGTCAAGTCCTTGGGCTTCGAGAAGGGCTGCACATGTTGAACACACGCAGACATGCCCGCACGGCAGTAGTATTGTGTCCTTGGGGCTCGCCATGCAAATGCAACACGGTTCTGCTGCTGGACCTGCGGCGGCGTGACCTACGGCGGCGTGACCCGGTTGCTGTTGTCCATCTGCCTGAGGCCCTGCGGCTGCCAGGAATGCGTCATCATCTCCGTGTCTGAAGGTATTGAACACATTTTAAAGATAAGTTTCATATGAAATTAATCAACATATTATAAATAGAAATTACTAGAAAATGATTGAAATTATACTTGGTATACTTACTCGTCAAAGACTTCGTCGTTGTCATCCTCATGATCGGCGTAGCCATCGGCGGCCATTTCTGCTGCCAGCTCTGCATCGGCCTCATCCTGATCTGGGTCATTCGGAAGAATCGGAGTGGGCACTCTGTGGGCCATAAAATGGAGGTGTTGAATAGTGGTGATTTCCCCATTGGCCAGTCGCTCCTCCTGATTCTTCACAGTTCTGGCCGCTACCTGGTTCGATAATTTGATGTTCCTCCGGATCCTGATGTTGTTGTCCAACTGTAGGACATCGATCTTTGCTGGCTCGATGACGAACATCCTCAGATCTGAGAGGAATCTCCAGATTGTCGACGCCTTTGCCAGCTTCAAAGACATTCTGAAAAATTTGGGAAAAGTTATAAATAATGAACAACAAAAATAACCAGATCGTGAATATTTTCACATTGTTAACTCAAAAATATTGTTAAGAAATAACTCACTTCTTATGGAGACTTTCGCAGACGTTGTTGATCTTATGTGCAAGACCGTACGTAGAGATCAGCTGGGGCCCGATGCCTTGGAACCACCACTTTAAGAAGTAATTCCTGTGCATTATCTGGACTTGCTTCCGGAGCCTGAGTGGTTGTAAGTGGAGCACTTCTTGCTTCAGCTGTTGGAATACCGGTACCATTTGGTTCGCCGGTAGAGTGCTTAGGGCCATGTGTTTGAGTATCAGATTCCTAAACTCAACATTTTTATAGAAATCCTCCTTGTTGCGAGCACACACTTTCCGGAGAACTAAAAAAAAGAAAATAACAAAGATAAATAACGTGTTAAAAATCAATTAAATAGTTAAAATATTATTTACCTGCTTGGCTGAAGTGAGATCTGCATCAAGACACTCTCGATTCCGGAAAGGCAGTGTGCATGGTGTTCAGGATCGCCCGTTCGTAGTCCGAAATCACACTTTTTGGCTTGAAGTCCGATCCAACCAAAGCTTTAAACCGCTCCATGATCTGGCCGTAGAGTGCTTGCTCCTTGCATGTCATTAAGACATGCATCACCGCGACAAAGTAATCTTTGTAGATGACAATGATGTTCAACAGTTGAGAAAAGATATCGTGGTGAGGCCGTGTTTTAAAGGTGGCATCGACGAAGAGTTCTTGAGTCTCTGAAACAAATACCCAAAATTATAAATTTGCTTAAAAGTAATTGTACAAAGATAAAAAAGCCGTTGTATCTAACCCCTTTAAAACAATTTAAAATTACCCAAAATGATAAATTTGATAGAACATAGTATCAAAACAACTCGCAAATTAAAGCAGTGTACTCACTTTCAACGAGAGCGAAAAGTTTTGGGTCTGCAAAAATGAATCCGACCTTCCCATCTTTGAATTCGACGAAACCTTGGTAGATGTCTTCGAACGGATGTCCATTGTCAAAAGCTTCCTTCATTTCTGCCAGATTCTTGGGAATCGGAGGCAGGTTCTTCCTCCGCTTATTCCTCATCATGGACTCGGCAGCCTCGAACTTGAGGTTTTTCTTCACGGCCTCAGTCGACTGGCTAAGGAGAGAGTTCCAAATGTCCCTCAGCGGTTCGGTAGTTTGCCCTAGAATAAAATGAATTTTTAATTAAAGATTTTAATTAGGTTAAAAATGTTAAAATTCAATTATTCACATTGGCAGACATGTTTTCAGTCGAAATATGGCTTAATAAAAAATTCAAAAACAAATATTACCAGCTCGAAATTTCATCCGTGCCTTGGCCTGCAAAATAAGGTACTCATCACTCATGTCGCCACATGAGTGATCCTTCCCCAGGTACAGGGTATCGTCCTTAATCCTTGCAGTACCACCACATGAACCTAACAGGGTTAAATGGGGATCCCGTTAAATGTTAAGATACAATCATGATAATGGTAATGATAATAATTCTAAGATCGTGAATATTTTCACGAGTTAAAAAAAGTATCCTATTAAACAATTAAAAATTACCTCTTTTCACTGTGTAGCGATGGCACTTTAGATAAGTCGTTGGTCGAGCGTCTGTGCCATCCTTCGACAGCACATACGCTTTTTGGAACTCGTCGAACCAGATAGTTGGGGAGCCTTCCATTTCATATCTGTTGTAGTTCCGGACTTCAACAACATTATGAAAGCGAGCTGGCCCAACCACTGGTTCTTGCACTTGAGCCTCTGGTGCTTGTCGAGGCTCGACCTCCATCGGCGTCGCAGCCTCCACCTCCTCGACCTCCATTGCAACAGGTGCTTGAGCTTCGACCTCCTCAACGGTGTCGTCCAGCCTCAATTCGAATGCAGACGTTCAACCACAGACATCAAAAGCCGTCACGAAAATGGTTGCTATTTCATTGTTGGTAACTAATTTTTTTTTAAGTACAAATCGTGGTAGACTATTTTCAACGTTCAACCACAAACTTCAAAAGTGTTGGGAATTAATTAGACGAAAGCTAAAATCTGAGATGACCCATACAAATACAACGCGACACATGTACCTTTAAGGGGAAAAAATATATATATATATATAAAACCTAATAACCTACTCAGTACTCGAACATAATAATATGAAGTCATTGTACTTACAAGAATTTATGTTATGTAAATAGGTAGATAATACTAAGTCAAAGCCAAACATGTATAATTGAGTCCTAGTATAAGGCTAAGTACATGGCTAAGTAATAATTTCAAAACAAAAAATATAAAATACGAAAATTATGAGCTGTTATTCATTAAAATAAGTAATAATAAATCAAAAGAAGATAAAGTTAACCTTACCATAGCTTTGTTAAACGAGAAAAGAGAATTCATAACATGTGCAAATTAAAAAACTAAAGTGCATCACATGTATGACGTAAGTTGCGGTAAAATGGTGAAAAGTGGAAACAATAGAAAATATGCGTTTTGAGTAAAATTTAAGAAGATTTTTATGTGATTCTTAAATGCAAGCCGATTGGTTGAAAAAATTGTCAGGTGTTTTATGATTGTTGTTCTGAGTTTGGAAGAGACAAATTTAAAGAAACGAGTAAAAAATATTCATTAAAAAACAGATTCTTGGAGCACTATTATATTTCAAAACCTAATTTTACAGAACATCAATTCCCGATGCTGACCCTTCGTCTTTCAAGAAGGCGGCAATCGACAGCCTATTTTCTCGTTGCTACTTTGCAGCCCTGCGAAAGTTACTTCCGCGCCTTTTTCTTGTCCCCCTAGTTTTTCTTTCGGGGCATAGTGTGGAGACAAATCCCTCTTTACTTCCCTCGTTGCTCGGTGTCCTGTCGTTTATTTTAATATTGGGGCATGGTGTAGGGATAATGTCCTCTTTATTGTTGGTCGGTGTCGTGTCAGCTGTTTGAGGGTTCTACGGAGAAAGACACACATGTACATATGCACACAAACATATACACACATAGATACAGCCATACATATATACATCGATAGATACACATAAATGTATGAACCCACCCACATACATACTTTTATACATACACACAGTAGCTCTTACTATTATGGTCTTACCCAAAGGTTAAACTCACAGAGGAGCATTAGAGAAGACAGCTGACCGATTTACCAATCGGTGATCGATCCTCATTGCTAGCACCTTACACAGGGACTAGAGTAGCTGAACCGCATCAAAAGATGCAGTCGAATGAGTAATAGCTGGATTGATCACTATAATGCAGTTTAAGATTCCACCATGTTGGACAGCAGCCAGAAGAACCAATTAGAACGAACCGTACAGTCGGGTAACCCGAAGCAAATACGGTTCATTTACCTACTAGCAAGAAGTTCCAATTGCTGAAGCCCTACACAAGGAATAAACTGGCAGAACAGCATAAAAGGACACAGTAGAATGAGTAATGACTCAATCGACTGCTAATGTGCAGTTAAAAATTCAGTGGAGCTCGATGGCAGCTCAGAGAACCAATTAGAACAAATCGTACCCTCGGTTTACCCAATAAAAATACGATTCGTTTACCTATTGGTGATTGGTCCTCCTTACTAGCATCTTACACAGGGACTGAAGTAGCTGAACCGCATCAGAAGACGCAGTCGAATGAGTACAAATTAAATAACTAATACGCAGTTCAGAATTTAGCCGTGCTCGGCGGCAGCTCAGAGAACCATATAGAACGAATCGTACCCTCTGTTTACCCAATGTAAAATACCCAACTACATAATTTACGAATTTACGAATTTATTCAACACTGATATGCTTTTATTATCTGTTCTTTAAGTAAATTCGCTCGAACTTGTTCTCAATATATTTACTTATAAATCGTCACTTTATTGTCTAGGAATGGTTGTTTATTATATATAATAGGTTATTATACTAACTGTGTTATGATATTATTTGTTATTACATTACCATTATTAGTCTATATTTTATTTTCGATAACATCTCTATTATTAGAGGCAAACCTAGAGTTGTATATATTATAAAATACTATCGCAGCCATAACCCAAACCCTTAGATCAGGGAGATACTCCCTTACGTGTTCACCCTAAATCAGTCGAAGGTTGGACTGAAGCTCTTACAGCTCCCTAAGTTATTATGACGTAATCAGCTATAATAATGTCGGTACTAATAAAAATAATAAAAATTTAAATTATTTATGTATAAAACGATAACACTAAATCATAGAAACAAGGTATATGTAAGTTCTAGACGGGGTAGACAGATATTTCTACTAAAACGGTAATTATAAACTATAATTAGGGGAATACGCATCTTTCTACTAAAACCAAACCAAAAACCCAAAAAAAGGGGGAATAGAATATTTCCACTAAAACGGTAATAATAATAAACAAAAAATTGGAAAAAACAAATATTTCGATATAAACGGTATTAATTGTGAATTGAAATTAGGGACAAACGTATATTTTTACTAAAACGGGCTATCTACAAATAAAATTGGGGGCAAACGAATATCTCCACTAAAACGGTATAAATTTTTTCTATAAATGGGAGGAAAACGAATATTTCCACTAAAACGGTATTATTTATAAACTAAAATTAGGGGGTAATAAATATTTCTACTAAAACGGTATTAATTATAAACTATAATTAGGGGAATACGCATCTTTCTACTAAAACCAAATAAATGTTGGGGGAATAGAATATTTCCACTTAAACGGGAATAATTTTAAACAAATAATTGGAAAAAACGAATATTTTCAATTAAATATATTTCATTTCTTCTTTTCATTCGCTTCTTTTTCAATCATTTTCCCTTTGTTTATTTCTTTCCATTCAATTCAAAAAACACAAAAACCAAAAAAATTTAAAAGTACAAAATCCAAAAACAATTTAAAATACAAAATCCAAAAAAATTTAAAAATACAAAATCTAAAAAAATTATAAAAAGCAAAAAACCCAAAAAAGATTGTAAGATGTTAATTAAAACGTAGAATAACTACGTAAAGCCGCAGTACGCACGCTCTACAACCTTTTAACCGGTAATTTTTAACATAATTTGATAGAAATTTTCAAAGATTGAGATAATATTCACGATATTATAATGTTATTCATCAAACTTATTGGTTTAATTATAATCATCATACTTATTAGTTGCAATTTAGTATTACTTGATGGTTTTTCTTTGATTCTTTGTTCGTGTTATAATGCTAATCATCAATCGGATTGGTAGAATTTTACATTATTTTGTTGCAGGCTGATCCGGATCTTCACTTCACTGTAGCTCACTTCTACCTCCTTCTTCTAATGAAAAATCAAAAAAAATAAGCGGTAAATACTACCAGTTATTAATACTGAAGACATTTTGTGAATAGACACTGTTTACATGGGTCCCGTGTATCTCTGAACCAATATTCTAAAACTTAATACTTTTAAAATTCGGTTTTAGATCATCATTCAACGCGTTCGATTAGACCCGTTCGATTGGACCCGCTCGATTGGACCCGGAAACGTCTCTCCTCTCATCCAGACTTTAATTGGTTAAGGTAACGCACAACGTTCTATTTTCCAATTACATTAGTAGTCAATATTACAGTATTACAGTAATTGAACATTTAAAAAAAGTAATATTGCGTTTAAACGTTTGCATCTTTAGTTAGTTACATAACAATTAAACTACTTTTCCTAAATATTTCAGGTCTAAATCGTGTCGACAATTTGAGGTGCCCGATCGTTTGTTCGTGTCTGGATTCGATAATCAGGATGGAGGATATTCGTTCTGGAACGGATAAAACAACAGATACAAGATGCATGCATGTGTGAATGAAGTGAATGAGACCCTTGGAATTTTTTTTCCTTATTTCTGAGGTTTTTTTTGTATACGTATGAGACCTTTGTGAAGTATGAGAAAGCATGAGACCCGTGAACTTTTTTTCCTCATTTCGGAATGAGGTTTTTTTTATATACGTATGAGAATGAGACCCTTGTGATAATCAATTTTTTTCCCTCATCATGTTGAGGTTTTTTTTGAAATACAAACATTTGTTTTAACTGTCAATCACGTCTTATTTTTTTACAAAGGTTTAGGATTGTGAATATTCTCACAATCCGGAATAGTTTCACTAGAACTGAAGTATAATTTCGACTCAAAATACGTATAAGTTATAGTCGAAATACGATGGTTTGGAGGGGTTTAATTAAATTCGGCTCTTTTGATGACGCTGCCAAATTTTTATAGCCGTCGACTGGTTTATGTGGCAGCCACAGAAAATAGTCGAATATTAATTTCGACTAGTTAACAGACTTGGTCAAAATAAAACAGTTCGATTATTTATCAGAACACGTCATGACAAATAGTCGAATTTCATTTTTCGACGATTTATAAATGTCTGTCCAAATAAATTCGGTTAGAAATAATTTATGACAATACACAAATTCGACTGGTTATCGGAACAGGTTTTATTTCGATTATTTGACTGTATTTGACAAAATTATCAATTCGGGTAGTTGTCAAACCTCGTCATAGTTCGTTTAAAAACAAAATACGTCATTCGACTATATCACAGACTACGTCAAAATCGTGTTTTTCGTCGACTGTTTGTAGAACGTGCCAAAATCTTATTTTTTTTCGACTATAATACGGAATTTGTTCATTCGGCTATAAATCGGATTTTGTTTTTTGGTTATTTGTCTGTTTCCCTAGTTATTCAACTCTTCCTGTTATCTTCTGATAAGGGTACAGCTTTAAACCTTAGTTTAATGTTTCTGAGTCCGGCTAGTAGTAAGATTTCTAAACTCTGTGGTAGCACTCTACCACATAGAGGCTGAATCCATCAGCAGCCTATAAACATCAGAGTACTAACAGTGCCATGTTGCGCTTGGATGGTGTTCTTGTTAATAATTTTGCTACGCCTTGTCAAGGCCATATAAAGAGCCCTGTTTTATGACTTAGGGTTAATATACAGGCATAGGTCATTGCTAAAGAGGCCGTACTCTATCTACGGATGAGTCAATTTCTCCTAAATTCAAATCATGCCAAAAGTAACCAAAAATATTAAACATAAAAAACCATTTTGACCATCTAACTACTTTCTTATAACTTTTACTAATATTCGTGGTCTGAAAAGCAACCTTCTATGAGTTGAAAGTAATATTCTTTAATTCGCAAAGACTCCAATAGTCGCATGCTTGGCTATCGGGTATATATACGCATCAATTCACTTATTTGTTGTGAAATCAGGTTCAAATAACTTGACCATTTATTTATTTACTTCTGTTTAGCATCTCTTCACTCTATTATTTTTCTTTTTATTCTTTATTTTTCTTCTGTTTCCCGAAGCTGCACTCTTTTAGATATAATTTCTGATCAAACTTACCATGCCCCTCTCTTTACTCCTCTGCCAATATTATTGCTGTTGATAACTTTAATGCTCATCACACTTTGTTCCTCTTAGCTGAAAAATGAACCTCCTATGTAACATCCTTGATTTAGGCAGGAATAGAATCTTTTATTACTTCTCGTTGGTTTTAAGTCATGCCTCATTTCCTTCTATGGTTTTCACTCTCTTGCGCAGCAGCTATATCTGTTTGTAATCATTTTTTTCATCTTTCAAAAAAAAAACTCACTTAAAAGCAATTTGTTTCCAGTAACTTATGGGGTATCTCAAGGTTCTAAATTTGGTCCTGTTTTGTTTCTTATCTACATTATCTACATGATCTTCCCAAAAACATTCCATCAAAAGTAGTTCTTTTTGCTGATGAACCAACTTTATACTTCTGTCTTCTCAGAAAATCTTTTTTTTTTTTTTTTTATCGCTTACACACAGTCAACCAATCTTGAATTTGATCTTACTTCTGTAACAGATTGAGGTTCACAGTGAATTGTAAATTTTAACTAAAAAAAAAAACTTATCGCAGTACTGTCAACATTCCTATATTAATGAATGGCAACCTCTCACTGAGTCCTCTTCTTTACTTTAACTGCATTCTTTACATATATTGGATTATTGTATACCTTTCATGGAAACCATATATACAATTGATTGCTAAATTAGAATCTGCTAAGGTTGCTTTTCTTTATTTTGCTCACCATTTTCTCTCTTCTGATTCCATTCTTTACCTCTACAAAATTCTTTTTTTTTCCAGTATGGAATACTGTTGTTATATTTGGGCTAGTTTTTTTAATGGTGCTCTTTTTCTTTTAGACAAGGTCTAAAAATGCATTGTAAACGTAGTTGGACCCGGTCTATCTGTTAAGCTGGAGCCTCTGTCCTATAATCGTCAAGTTGCATCTCTTTCTTTTTTCTATAAACACTATCATGGTCACTACTCAAAATGATAAAATTTTGTCTTATTTTTCAAATATTTTAACACAAAATTTTGTTTTATAAATTTGTGAGGTGAAGACCCCGTAAAATCACACTTTTATTTGGAGAGTTAATTCGTATCAATAATTGAAATAAGAAAAATTTAAAAAAACGATGTCATAAAATACAGTTTTAAAATAATACGTAATTTTTTTTATATTACATGTTCATTATAACAAATTAAAAAAATAAGTCTCTTTCATTAGTATTTAACATCATTTACGGTTGTTCATGCTTTTAGTTGTATTCATTAAATTAATATTGATATTATTAACAGTACTCCCAATCTTGATGTTCTTTAGAGCGACATTCCATTGGACATTTAACAAATCTTCCATTTCCGTCTCTGGGTTCACCAACAAATGCTCCCTTTGCGTCTCTTTTTGAAGGAAAAGGTTTACTTCCAGCAATACCTTGACACAAATAAGAGTCATGTATTAATACATTCTGACTGACAAGCGGCCAAACAAACGAACTTAGAACATGCTGATCATTTCCTTTGCTTGCTTCCAAGTGCTTGATAGGATCACGACGCATACACTTTTCAATACAGAGTTTAGCTATTTTGATTCCTAGCTCTCGGTTAAGTTCATTTCTATAGCACCACATACCACCTAACATCGGTATACCATGTTGAGGATTATCTCTCATTGAATGAACCAGCTTACCTGATTCCTGCCAATCTTTTACAGCATCAGCTTCTCTTACCAAAAGTTTCGAGTCCAAGTCTCTTATACACGCGGAATCTACATTTGAATCAGCAACCGCTAAAAATCTCCACACCATTCCGTTAATACTCTCTAGATTGGCAAAGTTACTAACATTAAAAAACTCTAAATTTTGATAACGCTCTCTCAATGTTGCAACGATACTTGGTGTTATAGAGTTGGCGTCGTGATAAATTCGAACTCTCCAGCTTTTGTAAAAACTACTATTGACTGCCTCTTTTGCAACGCTTTCAACATTTACCCCGTATTTTTCCCAGTTATTTCCAAACAATGAATAAGATAAAACGTTGGATTTTAATTCAATTTGGTTGTCAGTATAAATACCCCAATAATGTTTGAAGTTTGGAACAAAATCTTTTATTTTTTTGTTTCTCAAAATTGGTCCATAAGCAATGTAAGATAACACCAACACACCAAAAATAATACTTATCTTTATTATATTTTTAGTAAATATATTTTTCGTATTTAAACTCTCCATAATCTTCCTTTTTAATTTAAAAAAGATTATTAAATAACATACATACATATATACATACATACATACATACATACATACATACATACATACATACATACATACATACATACATACATACATACATACATACATACATACATACATACATACATACATACATACATACATACATAATAACATACATACATATATACATACATACATACATACATACATACAAACATACATACATACATACATACATACATACAAACATAATAACATACATACATACATACATACATACATACAAACATAATAACATACATACATACATACATACATACATACAAACATACATACATACATACATACATACATACATACATACATACATACATACATACATACATACATACATACATACATACATACATACATACATACATACATACATACATACATACATAATAACATACATACATACATACATACATACATACATACATACATACATACATACATACATACATACATACATACATACATACATACATACATACATACATACATGCATAATAACATACATACATACATACATACATACATACATACATACAAACATACATACATACATACATACATACATACATACATACATACATACATACATACATACATACATACATACATACATACATACATACATACATACATACATACATACATACATACAAACAAAGAATGATAGTTATCTTAATTTTTTTTTCTTAAAAATTTTTAATATATTTTTCGTCATTAAACTGTCCATACTTCTTATTTTTAATTTAAAAAAAAGATATATAAATAAATTTCGTTTACATTACATTGTTTCCGTAGTAAATTATAAAGTATTCGTTAAAAATAAAATAACAAATTATTGTATTTTATTATTTAAAATATTTTATAGCACAAAAACTTTAATAATCTTAATATTTTCAATTTCAACAAATATCATTTCTAACTTTAAAAGTTGTTATTTGTAAAAACACATAAAGTACATAATTAAATGTTTCAGTTATATAAAAAGATGCAACGTATAAAAAATATGAACTAATCTTTAAATTCTTACAAATAATCCATAATCTCTTTTTGTATTAATCTATAATCTTCTTTTGTAGTAACTTCTAAACTTCTAAATTTCAACTTGCTTGTTATTGAAGACTAATGAATATATATTTTAATATACTGGGAAAGTATTATCAAAAAGTTATAATATATATTTAAGAGCAACCTCGATTACACCTGTCACTTGAAAGGTAATGGAGAAAATAGTTAAAGTCAAGATGATGCAACATTTGACGTCAAACAAACCCTCTCAGAATGTCAATATGACTTTTTATATAAAATATCATGTAACAATTTTTTTTTAAACCATCGACTCTCTGACACGTAGTGTATTTCTTAAGTTCACTGTTGATACATTATTCTCAAATTTTACGAAAGCATTCAATCAAATTTCAAAAGACTACTTTACAAACTGGAGATATGTTATAATATCGTCTTACTTTGTCATACATCGTGCGAGTGGGAACAAGTCACCTATCAAGTTAATATCATTGAATATCAAGAAATAAAAAATCATGCACTTAAACCAACCGCCCATCTTCGTAAACTTATAATTGTCCCGCAAAGTGAGTGCTTAGTGACGTCTATATAAAGACGTTTCGTCTGTATTATTAACTTTTTCTTCTCGCTTTAAAATAGTTCTATTTAAATCATACCTGCTTCATTAAATATTCCCTTACAGCTGCTCATATTATGTGGCTGAGAGGGAAAGCTGCTTGAAAATCTTTAGCAAACTATTTCTCTAACTATTTCTAATATACTATTAATTTCTAATAACTATTTCTCTAACTATTTCTATAAACTATTTCTATTTATCTAAAAACAAGTTTATATTTCTTAACCAATTTTTAGTAAACTAAAATTACTTATCGTGAATAAATGTCTATGTAGACTAAGTTTTACTAATACTAGTACGTAATAATATTACGTAGGTTTATTAGCATTATTTTTTAGTAGACAAAGTATTCTAATTTAATATTACATTTTTGTAGCCAAAGTTATACTAATACTATGTAAATACTAATATTACGTAGATAAAGTGTTACTAATATTATGGAGACAAAGTTTTACTAATATTAAATAGCCGGCATCTACACACTAACGCAATATTTTTATATTTATATTTATCTTTATATTTTACCGCAAACTCATTAAATAATATCTTGTTTGCAGACGACTCCAAGTTGTTTTTTTTTATGTCGTTTACACTATGTAACATAATTTTTGTTCATGGTTTCTAAGCAAAAACATTACTTAAACAATAACAGCACGAAGAAAACTCGTTTTTTGTAAAAATAAAACAGCTTTTTATTAAATTTTGTTATTACCATCAGGTAAAAACAAAAACTGCACAAGGAATAGGCATACACAGTCGGAAACCACTCAACAAAGTTCAGAAAGTTTAGATTTTTTAGATTTACGATTATAATGTGAATCACTCTCTCAAAGTAGCCCCCAAATGTAGTCTCTTATTATGTTTCCGTCATAATGTCCTTGGTAACGACAGAGCAATATATTTCTTAATACAAGCGCTCGCCTTGCAATTTGGAGTAAACGCCCGTGTTTTTGTTGAGATGCAAATCAAGGATATGGATTTTCAGAGACATTCTGCATGCAATTTTGGCGTAATTTTTCATGAGAGTCTGCATCAACTTCACATAGTTTTCAGCTTTGTGATTACCTAGGAAGCCCTAAACAACTGCAACAAAACTGCCCCTGGCCACTCTCTCCGTTCAGTTTAACAGCTTCTCAAAATCCTCACATTCTAAAATCTTCTTAATCTATTGTCGGACAAATATACCAGCCCTGACCTTAGCCTCGAACAGCTTCGGAAAAAGATCTTGGATAAAGATATTGAAATGTTGCTGAATCCTTGTCAAGAGCAGAATGTAAAAAAGTGGTTAAGCAGGAAAATACGTACCTCCCGTTCTCCCGTACCTCCCGTAAACTCCCGTTCTGTACCTTTATATGAACTTTCAAAACTTACAAGCCATACACATGGCGATCAGCGGAATTGGAAAACTGATGAATGAAAGGCATTTTTGCGTAAAAGGTTTTCCAAACATTTTATGGTTTCATTTCAACATCATATGTTTTGTGATTTGTTAAAAATGATTATTAGGTTGTTTAGTTTCTGAAACTTGCTATTTATAATCATTCACTAAAAGCTAAGAAGTAAGTTTTAGAATAAAAAATATTTTTTTATGTTATTATTATTTTTTTTATCTACAGCGATTTCATAAGTTTACATAAACAAAGAGTAAGTTCTTCTTTTATACTTAATTAGTCTTAAATTTTTTCAGATTATAATTTTTTAAACAAATTATCAAAATATTTTTAACACATTATTGTGTATCTGTGTTTCTAATAATATTATTTTTATATTTTTCGGTAGAGTTTTCGCTGTTATACCTGCTTATTGCTATTGTAAGTACTCCAATTTTTAGAAAGTTCATTTGCTGTAAGTATTTTATATTAAAAATTAAATTTTAACTTTAATGAAGAACTTTCTGTCTGTTAATCTGTTAACTCCGTTATTCTGATTTCAATGCCCTTACGCAGTACTTTACTGATCGGTCGGTAATTCAAGCAATAATTTTAAAATGTATTATTTGGTTTCCATGATTTCTTTATGCATATTTACATGGTGTAATTATAATATAACCTTAAATTTTATTTTTAAAAACTAAGTGAAAAATTAAAAATCTTCAGTCTGTAAAATAAATGATTCTGGTCAATCTAGTTTGATTAAAAAAAAAGTTGGATCATTATAGAAAACTTCAATTTAAATGTAATAACGGTTCAAAAATATCAAATACATTCAAAATTGATATGCCATTTTTGCAGCCCTTTTGCAGTAATTTATTGACCGATCTGTACATTATAGAATAATTTATAAAATAGTGTATTATTTTGAATTCCATGATTCTTTTATGCATATTTGCATGGTGTAATTATAATATAATTCCAAATTTTATTTTCCTAAACTAAGTAAATAAATACCCGTCTGCCATGTGCTTTTTTTTCATTGGAATACTTGATGACACGACGCTTGAGTGTGAACAAGTCACGATTGGAATTTCATATGCATCATACGGGGTAATCCTAGCCCGAGAAAGATTTTTCTTTTCTTTTGTATTTTGGATATCATTATTAAGGTGTCTATATTGCACCGTTAGAAATTTGTTGTTTTTTTGTTTAACAATTGAGTTTAAGTCAGACAGTGCCTAATGTAGGTTCGTACAGTAAATGATGTTTCCATCTAACCAAAAAGAATCATGGTGGTCAATCCAGCCTTAACGGATCATCGTAGTAAATTTAGCCTTATAAAGCATTGCGGCTAATCAAGCGTGAAATTTATGATATTGTTTTTATTATTAGACAAATATACTCGGGTTTGTGAGTCAATTAAAATGTTTCGCTTTTACTTGAGACATGAATTTGTTTGCCTTTTTTGTTTGAGACAGTTAACGTAGTTAAGGCAAAGTAGTATTAGTAAGGTTGGTAATGTTATTGTAAAACTTAAATCAAAAATTAAAAAAAAATCTTTGACAAACTATAGAGAAGTAAAATAAATTGTTTTTGTTTATTTCAGCTTCTTCTTCTTCTTGTAATTAAAAAGAAATATTTTTTTTTTGTTTATACAGAAATTTTGTGTCAAAAACATGGACTTTTACAATATCTCTTATTTAACTTCTTTAGCGTTTGCTTCAAAATGTTTTAAACAAAGTTTAAAAACGCCTTTAATCTAGATTAAAAGACCAATAACTTTTAC
Organism: Hydra vulgaris; assembly: GCF_022113875.1. Lineage (NCBI taxonomy): Eukaryota > Metazoa > Cnidaria > Hydrozoa > Anthoathecata > Hydridae > Hydra > Hydra vulgaris. The sequence continues at coordinate 1,959,231 of NC_061163.1, read as the reverse complement.
AAAGTCAATAAATTTCCTGAAAAAGATGTCTTTTTTTTCAAAAGAAATAAGAGATTTATTGCCAATAAAGATTTATTGCCAATAAAGATTTATTGTTTTTATTTTGAACACGAATGCAAATTTAGCTTTTAAAAGCATTTCGGTCTATCTAGCCTGAGATAGTAACACATTATGTAATGTTAATATTTTAGATATCAAGACGTCGGTTGGTGGACTAAACAATAAGGAGTTCTCGTTTTTGTTTGAGACCTAATCTAGCTTTAAAAAGCATTTCGGTATATTTAGCGAGCGAGAGTGTGATATTTTCTTTTAAATTTTTAGTTATCAAGTTTATGATTGCAGTACTATCCAGTGCTATAAATTTATTGCTATCAACCCTCCTCAGAATTATATTCTTGGCTCAAGTTTCCGCACCGTCACTCTATGTCACGTTACTCAATATTACAATACTATGGGCTACACTGCTATAAACCATTTATTTACACCTCACCCAAATTAGGGCGGTAGCAACTTTTTTAGCCGGCGTTTAACCGCCATTGCTCATTTTTATGTTACTTTTAGTTTATTTTGTATATTTTTTAAGTTGTCTTAATAATGACCAATACTTAAAAAGAAAACTTAATAAAAAACCCGAAAAATTAGTTGAGATAAGCCGACGTATATCTACCTATATATCTAAAAAAGAGATATAAACAATAAAAATAGAATGTAGAATATTTTAAACTGTAATATCTTCGTCAGTTTAGCAATACTATATAAATAAGTAAACAATTTCTATTTCAACAAAAATTCATTAGAATAAATATATCACATATAATACATGTTCATAAACAATACAATAAGTTTAAGATCAGCGAAAGGTTAAAGCTCGATTACCATTTTTATTCAATAATGCAAACTTTTGATATTTCTTGATCTCCAATCTTTTTTCCCTGTCAAACTGCATTTACAAAGTTTAAAATAAGATATATAAATACTTTATCACTTTATTTTTAATAATGAAAGCATATTAGAGTACTTACACATACATTTAAAGACTAGTTTCACTCACTATAATGTATGATCAAATTTTCATTATTGCCACTAATAAACATAAGTATGCATCTTTTTTCTGGTAGTAAAAATTAATCAATAAATTATTTTAAGATGATAATAATAGTGACAACAATGATGCAATATATATACATATATACATATATGTATATATATAAATGTATATATATATAATATATATATATATATATATATATATATATATATATATATATATATATATATATATATATATATATATATATATATATATATATATATATATATATATATATATATATATATATATATATATATATATATTTGCACCGTCTTGTCCATGGGCAAGAAAAAAAAAGCGTATACATGTTGGTAACAAAAAAAAGGAAATATTTTTGAATGCAAATAAAAACCAAACAAAAAACTAGGTTTAATACTATAAATATGATATTATTTTACCTATTATGTAAATCAGGATATTTAATGTCAATATAATAGTCTATACTACTGTTTTAAAAGATTTGCATAGAATATAATATTCACATTAAAAAAAAAAAAGAATTCATTGAACTCTGTAAAAGACTTTTTTAAACACTATGAACAAAAATTTATAACAACATAATCAAATTACACATTGTTTTTTTTAATACTTTTATTGGTTCATTTATATAGCAATGGTTTTTTTCTAGGATTATCTTTTGACAATACCGTTGCTTCCTTTATTTTTAAGTTTTGTAGTCTTTTCAATTTACGCATTTCTTTTTCCTTTTTATTTTAAGCTTGTTTTTGCTTCTGTTTTAATTGCGACTCATATGCTTCCTTAAAAGTAAAAAAAAAAAACTTGTCTGCATTCTTAGCTTTTTTGCTCTTTGTAAAATTTGGACCTGAATATGGCAAAATATCATTATCTCCATCTCCTGGTTAAGATGAATTTTTAAAAGAAAAATTTGGGGCAAAAGATCTAGTTTTTGCAAAGTCAGAAGCTAAAAGAGTTGAAACTGTAAAATCAATTTCATGCTGATCAATAGGCTGTTCAATTTCAGAGTAAGACATAATCCTAAAGCTGTCTTGAAACTTACTAGTAGCTTTATTACTTGCAGCTTTTAGTTCTATAGTTTTCGTATTTAGTTCCACTAAACCATCACTGCTATGTTCTATTACGGTTATTGGTTCAGCTAAATAGTCGTAATCATTTGCTACAGCAAATCTTGGGTTGGTATTTAGATGTTATTCCATCTCAATATTTGGTAAAAGTACTTTTGTGTTATCTGTTGTTTGATTAATTTGCTCAACTATTGTTGTAATATCAACTGTTTTAATTTGATCAAAGAGATTAGTCACTAACCTGTCTTCAGAATGCACATAGTAAGCTTCAGCCGGAATAATCAAAGGATTATATGGAAAGATTCCACATGATTTAAAGCCACATTTAATATTAGTATTTGTCATAATTTTATTCCAGGCTTTGGTTATTATAACCCCAGGGTGATTAGATATCATATCCTGGGCTGCTTTATTATATGAAACTTTGAATGGCTTAAATACAGTCCAATCACAAAGTTGAAGCCAATTGCTTGTATAAGCAGATAATCCAACAATTTTAATTTGGTTTTGTATGGCCATATCTATTAACTCTAGGAAATTGTGGGAGTCGTGGCCATCTAAAATTAAAATTTGTGGACATTGTGGTCCATTGTTTTTTAAAAATGTATGCTCAAACCATAGTTTTGCAATCTCTTGTTTAGTCCATCCAGATTCACTTGAACTCCAGTTGGTTCCTTCAGGGGAATCTAAAACTTGAAAACTTTGATTGGATTTTCTGTCTTCCCTTTTGGAATCACATTAGGTGGTAAGGCTCTTCCTGCTGCATTCACACAAACAATTAAAGTAATCATTTCTCAACTTCCACTTTTTTTCATATGCAAATATTTAGTACTTTTTGCAGCAACAATTTTGTGCGCCTTAAAGTCTAACTGCAATCCTGTCTCATCCATGTTCCATATTACTTCAGGTTGGCAGTCTTTAATGACTTCTTTAAATGCATTAAAATAATTTGCCACCTTTAACGGATTCATACATTGATGACAAGCTGATGCTGTTGATTCTGGTTGTCAAAGAGTTACTTTTTTGTTATGTCAATTGTGAAGTAGTCGCCACCATTTATTAGATAGTTTGCTATTCTTAAAAGAATGTCCATATTTTTTGGCAAGCTTGCCAGCATATACCAAGAATCATTCTTTTCCAAAACCAATGCCCATCCTTGCTCTGTTGTCTGCAATATTGAGTAACTTTTTTTTAAGATCAAGCGGCATTAAAAATTTTTTTCCTGCATTTGCACCAATCTCAACTTTTCCGTTTATCCTGCTCTGCAAAGTTGCTCGGGGTACTTTAAAAAATTTAGCAGCATCTCTAACAGACATTTTAGGTAAACTAACAACACTGTTTAAAGCTTCAAGTAACACTTCCTCTTTATATGCCGCATATTTGTTTTTTTGTTTAGTTAATTGTTATCTTTTTATTATAATCTAGTAATGGAAAAATGACAAATGATATACTCTGTATCTAAGAAATTCTGTTATATATTTAAAAGTAAACTTAAAACAATTTTTTAAGAAATTACATTACAAAAATTGTAATGTAATTTCTAAATAAATGTAGTTGCAATTACTTTTAATTATTAAAAAGAAAATTGAATCCAAATTATCTACAGCTGTTCTGCGTGTGTAAATGTTCAAAATTTCTTCTTTTGACTAAATATATTAACTTTCATTGTCCAGTCAAATGGTATATTTACCTCAGTCTTCAAATAAAAAATGGTTTTTCTCTCCCTACATTTTGCACCATAAAGACAATATAAAAAGCTTTTGTGTAACACTACTAAATAAAATTTAACTTTTTTTTAAATTGGAAAACATATTTCATGATTTGTTGAAAAAACATTTTATAAACGTTGAAAGTATTTAAATTTTTTAAAATATTGTTGATAAAAAAATGAAAATAAAAATAAATTTTGTTTAATTTACATTTAAATTATTTTTTAACTTTCGTTTGAAACAGACTTATAAATAGCTAAAAAGTTTGATATTATACAAATTTAGGGATTCGCGACAAACATGTAATTGTGTTTAAATAAATGTAATTGCAATTACTTTTAATTATTAAAAAAAATTTATATATACAGTTTTATATATATATATACATACATTTATATATATATATATATATATATATATATATATATATATATATATATATATATATATACATATGTATATATATATAGTATATATATATACATATATATATCATATATATATATATGTATATATATATATATATATATATATATATATATATATATATATATATATATATATATATTTATATATATATATATATATATATATATATATATATATAAATATATATATATATATATATATATATATATATATATTATATATATAAACATATATAAATATATATATATTTATATATATACATATATATATATATATATAACATATATAATGTGATATATATATATATATATATATATATATATATATATATATATATATATATATATATGTATATATATATATATTTACATTTATATATGTATGCATACACATTTATATATGTAAATATATATATATATATATATATATATATATATATATATATATATGTATAAAATTGAATATATATATATATATACATATATATATATATATATATATATATATATATATATATATATATATATATATATATATATATATATATATATATAAAATTGAATATATATATATATATACATATTTTTTTTTTTTCTTTTTTTTTTTTTTTTTTTTTGTTCTTTAATTTTACAACTTTGTGATTTAATAAATATTAGTTAACAATGTATATATATATATATATATATATATATATATATATATATATATATATATATATATATATATATATATATATATATATATTTACATGATTGTTATTAAAAAATAAAAGAACGCGGGAACTCGTAGAAGACCGTAAGGTCTTGTCGTCGAGAACCGCTAAAAGATTTTCGTGTTAATATTTCGTATTAATAAAATATTCTCAAAATAAATAAACTTTCAATAGGAATATATACTTAACATACTTGAAGATAACAAATAATTAAGAATTAAGAATTGAAAACATAAACAAATTTAAAGAAAAAAAAAAAAAGAAAAACGGTTCCGTTATAAATACATAGATGCGTTATACAGTTTTAAGATATCTTTAGCACAATTGTTAAACTTTTTGTTAAAGGTTTTGTTATACAGTTTTAAGATACCTTTAACAAAAGTGTTAAATAACTATTTACAAATTGTTAAATTATAAAATTTATTAATGCAGTGTTAAATATAAAGTTAAAAAAGAAACAAAAAATTAAAAGAATATAGATATATCATCTAATAAAAAAATGACTTTTTTAAGTTTTTGTTTGAAAGAGTGATAGCTAACTTCTTGAGAAAAGTCAAAATTCTTTAAAACTATTTTATTCCAAAGTCATGCTCCTCGAAATGAAATACAGTATTTTCCAGAATTATTTTGATAAGCTGATTGACGAATATTATTATCATTTCGTAAAATGTACTTAGTTTTTTCTTTTTTGTTATACAAATTATGAAAAGGTACAGGAGAAATATTGTTTTTACATTTAAACATAAAACATATAACGTTAAAAATATTAAGCTCATATATATTTAAGACTTTCATTTCAATTAATAGAGGCTTGGCATGAGTAAATCGATCCTTAAAATTAATAAGGCGTGCAACATATTTCTGTTGACGATAAAGAGGTTTCAGTTCACTTTTATTAGTATTACCCCACGCAATGTTCGCATAGTTAATGTGACAATGAATGAGCGAATAATATAGTTTAAGTAATGTATGTTTGTTTAAAAAACACCTTGCTTTGAACAAAATTCCTATGCTTTTTGATATTTTACTACTCAAATTTTTTATGTGACTTTTCCATGACAAATTTTCATTAATATAAATACCAAGAAAGTTTTTAACTGTTACTTTTTTTAGAAGTATATTATCAATAAAAAGCAGTGGCATTTTATTTTGTATAAGATTTTTTTTGTGATTTGGATGGAAAAAAATCTATTTCGTTTTATCAATATTAAGAAACAGTTTATTTGTCTTAAACCAATCAGAAACTCTTACTAGTTCATTATTGATATTCTGAAATAACAATGTAATATCATTATGAGATAAAAATAAGTTCGTGTCATCTGCAAACATAATCGTCATTAAATTTGAGGCTTTATGGAGATTGTTGATGTAAATAAGAAAAAGAAGAGGCCCTAATATTGATCCCTGAGGAACTCCACAGGTTATATCAAGCAAGTTTACTGGTGAAACTACATCAACGTATACAAATTGCTTTCGATTATTTAAATAGCTTTTTAACCAATTTAAAACACATCCGTTTATACCGTAAATCTTTAGTTTATTTAAAAGAATATTGAGGTCTATTGTATCGAAAGCTTTAGCTAATTCAATAAAAACCCCAACTCTATATTGGGAGTTTTCAAAAGAGTTAGTAATACTTCTTGTAAACTGGAGAACTGCGTGTTCTGTCGAGTTATTTTTTTTCAATCCATATTGATTGCTATATATTAAATTGTTTACAGATAAATGATTATAAATTCTGTTGTATAAAATTCTCTCCAAGACTTTTGAAAATGCAGATAGAATAGAAATGGGACGATAGTTGCTAACATTAGTTAAATCACCTCCCTTAAATATCGGAATCACCTTTGCTATTTTTAGTTGGTTAGGAAAAATTCCTTGCCTAATAGAACAAGAAAAAATCTTAAAAATTACATCTTTAATGATTTCATATGATTTAATAACAATATTTACATTGATATCATCCGCACCTGCTGATTTGTTGGGTTTTAGCATTTTAAAAGCGCATTCAAACTCTTCAAAAGTTAGTTCAAACGAATTAAATTGCGATGTATTAGGGATAAATAGATTACTTATTGGATTAATTGCTTGAGGAATTTTTTGGGATAAATTTGGTCCAACAGAAACAAAATATTTATTCAGCTCATTAGCTATCTCTTCTTTATCATACAAAAAATTATCATTTGATTTGATGGTTTTAGGCAATGTGATTGTGTTATATATATATATATATATATATATATATATATATATATATATATATATATATATATATATATATATATATATATATATATATATATATATATATATATATATATATATATATATATATATATATATATATATATATATATATATATATATATATATGTGTGTGTGTTTATATATATATATATATATATATATATATATATATATATATATATATATATATATATATATATGTGTTTGTGTGAAATTTATTTTCAGACATGAATTGATAACAAAGGAAAAGAAATGAAAACTTTTGAGAAAATAACTTCACTGTTTTGGAACTACGCAGGATCTTAAACAAAATTTTTACTCTGTTTACTTTTTTTGCGCGTGCGGTAAAAAATGTAAATTAGTATTATCAGATACAAGCTAGTTTAAAACATTTTCTAAACACATTTCTGCAAATAAGTCCTGAGACGAATATTTAAAACTAATTGAAATTGACAAGTTTATGAGTGGTAGGCTCAAGTCACCTGCTATGATACATATAGAGTTGCACGTAGATGTAATTTTACAAATTAACTTGCACAAATTCTGGTGGCAGCACATGGAGGGTGATTAATACATGAAAATCAAAATTTTAGGTTAATGGATTAGACAAAAATGTCAACACAGGTAATTTTAGTATATTGTAGTTATTCTGCTATTTCAAGATTATTTTGAACTGGGTGAATATTACTGTTCGCTAGAATAATTGAACCTCCACCTTTAGTGTTTTGATCATGTCGAAATACTTTAAAACTATTACAATTTAATAATAATGAATCAGGTGTTTTTTTATTTAGCCAAGTTTCAGTTATAAATATGATGTCAAAACTGATTGTGTAGGTGTTGCAGTTAATTGTTTATTGATCTACCATTGAGACAAGCACATTTAATAGTTTTAAAAGTTAGTTTTTGAGATGGTTGGTAAACAATTGGTGTTGCTGTTTGAGTTAATTTGCTGAATATTGGTCATTAAATGAACTGGTAATTGATATTTCTTGAGTTTAACTACTTTATTTTTTCTAATACATAATAACTAAAAATCTCCATCTGAACTAGTATTGTTTTTCTTTTTGCACTATTCTCTTAACTGTTTTGAATTATATCTTTCAGTTTGGGTTTGACTGGGGTTGATGTATACTTTTTCATATTCTTTTGAGCCTTTTAACTTTTTAGATTTTCTCAACATTGTGCTTCAATTGTTAGGCTTTATTTTTATAACAGTTTGTATGTTATAAAATAGGTTTCAAATATTTTTATAACATTTTGTAATTAGTAAATAAAATAAAACGCAAGTTCTTTTTAGAGCATGCTGCAATGAAAAATCTTTTAAATTGGCTTGTAGTTGGAGGTTTTTTTAACCTCGTTGCAGGAAGGTAAGTACTTACCGAGTTAGTAAAGTGAAAACAACGTGCTATTACCCAGAATTCAAAAGTAGAAAATTATTCCAAAATAACTTCTGTCATAACTAAATACGTTTTATATTAAATTTTTTTATTTACTATTTCTATAGAAACTTTATTGTTTTTGTCATTAATATTTATTACTTTCATTACTACTGTTATTACAATTGTTATAAATACTATTATTTTTGCTGTTACTTTTGCTCTATTAATGAATAAAGTTATTATTGTTATTATTTTATTTTTTATATTAACTCGTTTAATCAGGATTTTGTATGAGTAACTCCTTCCTCAATCAATTATTTATACTTATTCATAATAACTATATTTTTATTTTATTATTTATAATATTACAGATATTCTTGTTCTTCTTTTTATTATTATTATATTATTGTTATTATATGATTGTAAATTTTGAGAAAAATAAGCATCTTGTTGTTGTTGTTGTTGTTGTTTTTGTTGTTGCTGTTATTGTTGTTGTTGTTGTTGTTGTTGTTGTTGTAGTTGTAGTTGTCGTTGTTGTTGTTGTTGTTGTTGTTGTTGTTGTTGTTGTTGTTGTTGTTGTTGTTGTAAAAGTAAGTTTCTACATCCCAAAACTATGATTAGTTTGTGAAAACTGTTTTAAATGATATAAAACGTATTTAGTTATGACAGAAGTTATTTTGGAATAATTTTCTACTTTTGAATTCTGGGTAATAGCACGTTGTTTTCACTTTACTAACTCGGTAAGTACTTACCTTCCTGCAACGAGGTTAAAAAAACCTCCAACTACAAGCCAATTTAAAAGATTTTTCATTGCAGCATGCTCTAAAAAGAACTTGCGTTTTATTTTATTTACTAATTACAAAATGTTATAAAAATATTTGAAACCTATTTTATAACATACAAACTGTTATAAAAATAAAGCCTAACAATTGAAGCACAATGTTGAGAAAATCTAAAAAGTTAAAAGGCTCAAAAGAATATGAAAAAGTATACATCAACCCCAGTCAAACCCAAACTGAAAGATATAATTCAAAACAGTTAAGAGAATAGTGCAAAAAGAAAAACAATACTAGTTCAGATGGAGATTTTTAGTTATTATGTATTAGAAAAAATAAAGTAGTTAAACTCAAGAAATATCAATTACCAGTTCATTTAATGACCAATATTCAGCAAATTAACTCAAACAGCAACACCAATTGTTTACCAACCATCTCAAAAACTAACTTTTAAAACTATTAAATGTGCTTGTCTCAATGGTAGATCAATAAACAATTAACTGCAACACCTACACAATCAGTTTTGACATCATATTTATAACTGAAACTTGGCTAAATAAAAAAACACCTGATTCATTATTATTAAATTGTAATAGTTTTAAAGTATTTCGACATGATCAAAACACTAAAGGTGGAGGTTCAATTATTCTAGCGAACAGTAATATTCACCCAGTTCAAAATAATCTTGAAATAGCAGAATAACTACAATATACTAAAATTACCTGTGTTGACATTTTTGTCTAATCCATTAACCTAAAATTTTGATTTTCATGTATTAATCACCCTCCATGTGCTGCCACCAGAATTTGTGCAAGTTAATTTGTAAAATTACATCTACGTGCAACTCTATATGTATCATAGCAGGTGACTTGAGCCTACCACTCATAAACTTGTCAATTTCAATTAGTTTTAAATATTCGTCTCAGGACTTATTTGCAGAAATGTGTTTAGAAAATGTTTTAAACTAGCTTGTATCTGATAATACTAATTTACATTTTTTACCGCACGCGCAAAAAAAGTAAACAGAGTAAAAATTTTGTTTAAGATCCTGCGTAGTTCCAAAACAGTGAAGTTATTTTCTCAAAAGTTTTCATTTCTTTTCCTTTGTTATCAATTCATGTCTGAAAATAAATTTCACACAAACACATATATATATATATATATATATATATATATATATATATATATATATATATATATATATATATAAACACACACACATATATATATATATATATATATATATATATATATATATATATATATATATATATATATATATATATATATATATATATATATATATATATATATATATATATATATATATATATATATATATATATATATATATATATATATATATATATATATATAACACAATCACATTGCCTAAAACCATCAAATCAAATGATAATTTTTTGTATGATAAAGAAGAGATAGCTAATGAGCTGAATAAATATTTTGTTTCTGTTGGACCAAATTTATCCCAAAAAATTCCTCAAGCAATTAATCCAATAAGTAATCTATTTATCCCTAATACATCGCAATTTAATTCGTTTGAACTAACTTTTGAAGAGTTTGAATGCGCTTTTAAAATGCTAAAACCCAACAAATCAGCAGGTGCGGATGATATCAATGTAAATATTGTTATTAAATCATATGAAATCATTAAAGATGTAATTTTTAAGATTTTTTCTTGTTCTATTAGGCAAGGAATTTTTCCTAACCAACTAAAAATAGCAAAGGTGATTCCGATATTTAAGGGAGGTGATTTAACTAATGTTAGCAACTATCGTCCCATTTCTATTCTATCTGCATTTTCAAAAGTCTTGGAGAGAATTTTATACAACAGAATTTATAATCATTTATCTGTAAACAATTTAATATATAGCAATCAATATGGATTGAAAAAAAATAACTCGACAGAACACGCAGTTCTCCAGTTTACAAGAAGTATTACTAACTCTTTTGAAAACTCCCAATATAGAGTTGGGGTTTTTATTGAATTAGCTAAAGCTTTCGATACAATAGACCTCAATATTCTTTTAAATAAACTAAAGATTTACGGTATAAACGGATGTGTTTTAAATTGGTTAAAAAGCTATTTAAATAATCGAAAGCAATTTGTATACGTTGATGTAGTTTCACCAGTAAACTTGCTTGATATAACCTGTGGAGTTCCTCAGGGATCAATATTAGGGCCTCTTCTTTTTCTTATTTACATCAACAATCTCCATAAAGCCTCAAATTTAATGACGATTATGTTTGCAGATGACACGAACTTATTTTTATCTCATAATGATATTACATTGTTATTTCAGAATATCAATAATGAACTAGTAAGAGTTTCTGATTGGTTTAAGACAAATAAACTGTTTCTTAATATTGATAAAACGAAATAGATTTTTTTCCATCCAAATCACAAAAAAAATCTTATACAAAATAAAATGCCACTGCTTTTTATTGATAATATACTTCTAAAAAAAGTAACAGTTAAAAACTTTCTTGGTATTTATATTAATGAAAATTTGTCATGGAAAAGTCACATAAAAAATTTGAGTAGTAAAATATCAAAAAGCATAGGAATTTTGTTCAAAGCAAGGTGTTTTTTAAACAAACATACATTACTTAAACTATATTATTCGCTCATTCATTGTCACATTAACTATGCGAACATTGCGTGGGGTAATACTAATAAAAGTGAACTGAAACCTCTTTATCGTCAACAGAAATATGTTGCACGCCTTATTAATTTTAAGGATCGATTTACTCATGCCAAGCCTCTATTAATTGAAATGAAAGTCTTAAATATATATGAGCTTAATATTTTTAACGTTATATGTTTTATGTTTAAATGTAAAAACAATATTTCTCCTGTACCTTTTCATAATTTGTATAACAAAAAAGAAAAAACTAAGTACATTTTACGAAATGATAATAATATTCGTCAATCAGCTTATCAAAATAATTCTGGAAAATACTGTATTTCATTTCGAGGAGCATGACTTTGGAATAAAATAGTTTTAAAGAATTTTGACTTTTCTCAAGAAGTTAGCTATCACTCTTTCAAACAAAAACTTAAAAAAGTCATTTTTTTATTAGATGATATATCTATATTCTTTTAATTTTTTGTTTCTTTTTTAACTTTATATTTAACACTGCATTAATAAATTTTATAATTTAACAATTTGTAAATAGTTATTTAACACTTTTGTTAAAGGTATCTTAAAACTGTATAACAAAACCTTTAACAAAAAGTTTAACAATTGTGCTAAAGATATCTTAAAACTGTATAACGCATCTATGTATTTATAACGGAACCGTTTTTCTTTTTTTTTTTTTCTTTAAATTTGTTTATGTTTTCAATTCTTAATTCTTAATTATTTGTTATCTTCAAGTATGTTAAGTATATATTCCTATTGAAAGTTTATTTATTTTGAGAATATTTTATTAATACGAAATATTAACACGAAAATCTTTTAGCGGTTCTCGACGACAAGACCTTACGGTCTTCTACGAGTTCCCGCGTTCTTTTATTTTTTAATAACAATCATGTAAATATATATATATATATATATATATATATATATATATATATATATATATATATATATATATATATATATATATATATATATATATATATATACATTGTTAACTAATATTTATTAAATCACAAAGTTGTAAAATTAAAGAACAAAAAAAAAAAAAAAAAAAAAGAAAAAAAAAAAATATGTATATATATATATATATTCAATTTTATATATATATATATATATATATATATATATATATATATATATATATATATATATATATATATATATATATATATGTATATATATATATATATATTCAATTTTATACATATATATATATATATATATATATATATATATATATATATATTTACATATATAAATGTGTATGCATACATATATAAATGTAAATATATATATATATACATATATATATATATATATATATATATATATATATATATATATATATATATATATATATATATATATATATATATATATGTATATGTATATATATATATATATGATTTATATATATATATATATGTACATATATATATATATATATATATATATATATATATATATATATATATATATATATATATATATATATATATATATATATATATATATATATATATATATATATATATATATATATATATATATGTATATATATATAAATATATATATATATGTATATATATATGTATATATATATACATATATATATATACATATATATATATATATATATATATATATATATATATATATATATATATATATATATATAATAAATGTATGTATATATATATATAAAACTGTATATATAAATTTTTTTTAATAATTAAAAGTAATTGCAATTACATTTATTTAAACACAATTACATGTTTGTCGCGAATCCCTAAATTTGTATAATATCAAACTTTTTAGCTATTTATAAGTCTGTTTCAAACGAAAGTTAAAAAATAATTTAAATGTAAATTAAACAAAATTTATTTTTATTTTCATTTTTTTATCAACAATATTTTAAAAAATTTAAATACTTTCAACGTTTATAAAATGTTTTTTCAACAAATCATGAAATATGTTTTCCAATTTAAAAAAAAGTTAAATTTTATTTAGTAGTGTTACACAAAAGCTTTTTATATTGTCTTTATGGTGCAAAATGTAGGGAGAGAAAAACCATTTTTTATTTGAAGACTGAGGTAAATATACCATTTGACTGGACAATGAAAGTTAATATATTTAGTCAAAAGAAGAAATTTTGAACATTTACACACGCAGAACAGCTGTAGATAATTTGGATTCAATTTTCTTTTTAATAATTAAAAGTAATTGCAACTACATTTATTTAGAAATTACATTACAATTTTTGTAATGTAATTTCTTAAAAAATTGTTTTAAGTTTACTTTTAAATATATAACAGAATTTCTTAGATACAGAGTATATCATTTGTCATTTTTCCATTACTAGATTATAATAAAAAGATAACAATTAACTAAACAAAAAAACAAATATGCGGCATATAAAGAGGAAGTGTTACTTGAAGCTTTAAACAGTGTTGTTAGTTTACCTAAAATGTCTGTTAGAGATGCTGCTAAATTTTTTAAAGTACCCCGAGCAACTTTGCAGAGCAGGATAAACGGAAAAGTTGAGATTGGTGCAAATGCAGGAAAAAAATTTTTAATGCCGCTTGATCTTAAAAAAAAGTTACTCAATATTGCAGACAACAGAGCAAGGATGGGCATTGGTTTTGGAAAAGAATGATTCTTGGTATATGCTGGCAAGCTTGCCAAAAAATATGGACATTCTTTTAAGAATAGCAAACTATCTAATAAATGGTGGCGACTACTTCACAATTGACATAACAAAAAAGTAACTCTTTGACAACCAGAATCAACAGCATCAGCTTGTCATCAATGTATGAATCCGTTAAAGGTGGCAAATTATTTTAATGCATTTAAAGAAGTCATTAAAGACTGCCAACCTGAAGTAATATGGAACATGGATGAGACAGGATTGCAGTTAGACTTTAAGGCGCACAAAATTGTTGCTGCAAAAAGTACTAAATATTTGCATATGAAAAAAAGTGGAAGTTGAGAAATGATTACTTTAATTGTTTGTGTGAATGCAGCAGGAAGAGCCTTACCACCTAATGTGATTCCAAAAGGGAAGACAGAAAATCCAATCAAAGTTTTCAAGTTTTAGATTCCCCTGAAGGAACCAACTGGAGTTCAAGTGAATCTGGATGGACTAAACAAGAGATTGCAAAACTATGGTTTGAGCATACATTTTTAAAAAACAATGGACCACAATGTCCACAAATTTTAATTTTAGATGGCCACGACTCCCACAATTTCCTAGAGTTAATAGATATGGCCATACAAAACCAAATTAAAATTGTTGGATTATCTGCTTATACAAGCAATTGGCTTCAACTTTGTGATTGGACTGTATTTAAGCCATTCAAAGTTTCATATAATAAAGCAGCCCAGGATATGATATCTAATCACCCTGGGGTTATAATAACCAAAGCCTGGAATAAAATTATGACAAATACTAATATTAAATGTGGCTTTAAATCATGTGGAATCTTTCCATATAATCCTTTGATTATTCCGGCTGAAGCTTACTATGTGCATTCTGAAGACAGGTTAGTGACTAATCTCTTTGATCAAATTAAAACAGTTGATATTACAACAATAGTTGAGCAAATTAATCAAACAACAGATAACACAAAAGTACTTTTACCAAATATTGAGATGGAATAACATCTAAATACCAACCCAAGATTTGCTGTAGCAAATGATTACGACTATTTAGCTGAACCAATAACCGTAATAGAACATAGCAGTGATGGTTTAGTGGAACTAAATACGAAAACTATAGAACTAAAAGCTGCAAGTAATAAAGCTACTAGTAAGTTTCAAGACAGCTTTAGGATTATGTCTTACTCTGAAATTGAACAGCCTATTGATCAGCATGAAATTGATTTTACAGTTTCAACTCTTTTAGCTTCTGACTTTGCAAAAACTAGATCTTTTGCCCCAAATTTTTCTTTTAAAAATTCATCTTAACCAGGAGATGGAGATAATGATATTTTGCCATATTCAGGTCCAAATTTTACAAAGAGCAAAAAAGCTAAGAATGCAGACAAGTTTTTTTTTTTTACTTTTAAGGAAGCATATGAGTCGCAATTAAAACAGAAGCAAAAACAAGCTTAAAATAAAAAGGAAAAAGAAATGCGTAAATTGAAAAGACTACAAAACTTAAAAATAAAGGAAGCAACGGTATTGTCAAAAGATAATCCTAGAAAAAAACCATTGCTATATAAATGAACCAATAAAAGTATTAAAAAAAACAATGTGTAATTTGATTATGTTGTTATAAATTTTTGTTCATAGTGTTTAAAAAAGTCTTTTACAGAGTTCAATGAATTCTTTTTTTTTTTTAATGTGAATATTATATTCTATGCAAATCTTTTAAAACAGTAGTATAGACTATTATATTGACATTAAATATCCTGATTTACATAATAGGTAAAATAATATCATATTTATAGTATTAAACCTAGTTTTTTGTTTGGTTTTTATTTGCATTCAAAAATATTTCCTTTTTTTTGTTACCAACATGTATACGCTTTTTTTTTCTTGCCCATGGACAAGACGGTGCAAATATATATATATATATATATATATATATATATATATATATATATATATATATATATATATATATATATATATATATATATATATATATATATATATATATATATATATATATATATATATATATATATATATTATATATATATACATTTATATATATACATATATGTATATATGTATATATATTGCATCATTGTTGTCACTATTATTATCATCTTAAAATAATTTATTGATTAATTTTTACTACCAGAAAAAAGATGCATACTTATGTTTATTAGTGGCAATAATGAAAATTTGATCATACATTATAGTGAGTGAAACTAGTCTTTAAATGTATGTGTAAGTACTCTAATATGCTTTCATTATTAAAAATAAAGTGATAAAGTATTTATATATCTTATTTTAAACTTTGTAAATGCAGTTTGACAGGGAAAAAAGATTGGAGATCAAGAAATATCAAAAGTTTGCATTATTGAATAAAAATGGTAATCGAGCTTTAACCTTTCGCTGATCTTAAACTTATTGTATTGTTTATGAACATGTATTATATGTGATATATTTATTCTAATGAATTTTTGTTGAAATAGAAATTGTTTACTTATTTATATAGTATTGCTAAACTGACGAAGATATTACAGTTTAAAATATTCTACATTCTATTTTTATTGTTTATATCTCTTTTTTAGATATATAGGTAGATATACGTCGGCTTATCTCAACTAATTTTTCGGGTTTTTTATTAAGTTTTCTTTTTAAGTATTGGTCATTATTAAGACAACTTAAAAAATATACAAAATAAACTAAAAGTAACATAAAAATGAGCAATGGCGGTTAAACGCCGGCTAAAAAAGTTGCTACCGCCCTAATTTGGGTGAGGTGTAAATAAATGGTTTATAGCAGTGTAGCCCATAGTATTGTAATATTGAGTAACGTGACATAGAGTGACGGTGCGGAAACTTGAGCCAAGAATATAATTCTGAGGAGGGTTGATAGCAATAAATTTATAGCACTGGATAGTACTGCAATCATAAACTTGATAACTAAAAATTTAAAAGAAAATATCACACTCTCGCTCGCTAAATATACCGAAATGCTTTTTAAAGCTAGATTAGGTCTCAAACAAAAACGAGAACTCCTTATTGTTTAGTCCACCAACCGACGTCTTGATATCTAAAATATTAACATTACATAATGTGTTACTATCTCAGGCTAGATAGACCGAAATGCTTTTAAAAGCTAAATTTGCATTCGTGTTCAAAATAAAAACAATAAATCTTTATTGGCAATAAATCTTTATTGGCAATAAATCTCTTATTTCTTTTGAAAAAAAAGACATCTTTTTCAGGAAATTTATTGACTTTGTAAAAGTTATTGGTCTTTTAATCTAGATTAAAGGCGTTTTTAAACTTTGTTTAAAACATTTTGAAGCAAACGCTAAAGAAGTTAAATAAGAGATATTGTAAAAGTCCATGTTTTTGACACAAAATTTCTGTATAAACAAAAAAAAAATATTTCTTTTTAATTACAAGAAGAAGAAGAAGCTGAAATAAACAAAAACAATTTATTTTACTTCTCTATAGTTTGTCAAAGATTTTTTTTTAATTTTTGATTTAAGTTTTACAATAACATTACCAACCTTACTAATACTACTTTGCCTTAACTACGTTAACTGTCTCAAACAAAAAAGGCAAACAAATTCATGTCTCAAGTAAAAGCGAAACATTTTAATTGACTCACAAACCCGAGTATATTTGTCTAATAATAAAAACAATATCATAAATTTCACGCTTGATTAGCCGCAATGCTTTATAAGGCTAAATTTACTACGATGATCCGTTAAGGCTGGATTGACCACCATGATTCTTTTTGGTTAGATGGAAACATCATTTACTGTACGAACCTACATTAGGCACTGTCTGACTTAAACTCAATTGTTAAACAAAAAAACAACAAATTTCTAACGGTGCAATATAGACACCTTAATAATGATATCCAAAATACAAAAGAAAAGAAAAATCTTTCTCGGGCTAGGATTACCCCGTATGATGCATATGAAATTCCAATCGTGACTTGTTCACACTCAAGCGTCGTGTCATCAAGTATTCCAATGAAAAAAAAGCACATGGCAGACGGGTATTTATTTACTTAGTTTAGGAAAATAAAATTTGGAATTATATTATAATTACACCATGCAAATATGCATAAAAGAATCATGGAATTCAAAATAATACACTATTTTATAAATTATTCTATAATGTACAGATCGGTCAATAAATTACTGCAAAAGGGCTGCAAAAATGGCATATCAATTTTGAATGTATTTGATATTTTTGAACCGTTATTACATTTAAATTGAAGTTTTCTATAATGATCCAACTTTTTTTTTAATCAAACTAGATTGACCAGAATCATTTATTTTACAGACTGAAGATTTTTAATTTTTCACTTAGTTTTTAAAAATAAAATTTAAGGTTATATTATAATTACACCATGTAAATATGCATAAAGAAATCATGGAAACCAAATAATACATTTTAAAATTATTGCTTGAATTACCGACCGATCAGTAAAGTACTGCGTAAGGGCATTGAAATCAGAATAACGGAGTTAACAGATTAACAGACAGAAAGTTCTTCATTAAAGTTAAAATTTAATTTTTAATATAAAATACTTACAGCAAATGAACTTTCTAAAAATTGGAGTACTTACAATAGCAATAAGCAGGTATAACAGCGAAAACTCTACCGAAAAATATAAAAATAATATTATTAGAAACACAGATACACAATAATGTGTTAAAAATATTTTGATAATTTGTTTAAAAAATTATAATCTGAAAAAATTTAAGACTAATTAAGTATAAAAGAAGAACTTACTCTTTGTTTATGTAAACTTATGAAATCGCTGTAGATAAAAAAAATAATAATAACATAAAAAAATATTTTTTATTCTAAAACTTACTTCTTAGCTTTTAGTGAATGATTATAAATAGCAAGTTTCAGAAACTAAACAACCTAATAATCATTTTTAACAAATCACAAAACATATGATGTTGAAATGAAACCATAAAATGTTTGGAAAACCTTTTACGCAAAAATGCCTTTCATTCATCAGTTTTCCAATTCCGCTGATCGCCATGTGTATGGCTTGTAAGTTTTGAAAGTTCATATAAAGGTACAGAACGGGAGTTTACGGGAGGTACGGGAGAACGGGAGGTACGTATTTTCCTGCTTAACCACTTTTTTACATTCTGCTCTTGACAAGGATTCAGCAACATTTCAATATCTTTATCCAAGATCTTTTTCCGAAGCTGTTCGAGGCTAAGGTCAGGGCTGGTATATTTGTCCGACAATAGATTAAGAAGATTTTAGAATGTGAGGATTTTGAGAAGCTGTTAAACTGAACGGAGAGAGTGGCCAGGGGCAGTTTTGTTGCAGTTGTTTAGGGCTTCCTAGGTAATCACAAAGCTGAAAACTATGTGAAGTTGATGCAGACTCTCATGAAAAATTACGCCAAAATTGCATGCAGAATGTCTCTGAAAATCCATATCCTTGATTTGCATCTCAACAAAAACACGGGCGTTTACTCCAAATTGCAAGGCGAGCGCTTGTATTAAGAAATATATTGCTCTGTCGTTACCAAGGACATTATGACGGAAACATAATAAGAGACTACATTTGGGGGCTACTTTGAGAGAGTGATTCACATTATAATCGTAAATCTAAAAAATCTAAACTTTCTGAACTTTGTTGAGTGGTTTCCGACTGTGTATGCCTATTCCTTGTGCAGTTTTTGTTTTTACCTGATGGTAATAACAAAATTTAATAAAAAGCTGTTTTATTTTTACAAAAAACGAGTTTTCTTCGTGCTGTTATTGTTTAAGTAATGTTTTTGCTTAGAAACCATGAACAAAAATTATGTTACATAGTGTAAACGACATAAAAAAAAACAACTTGGAGTCGTCTGCAAACAAGATATTATTTAATGAGTTTGCGGTAAAATATAAAGATAAATATAAATATAAAAATATTGCGTTAGTGTGTAGATGCCGGCTATTTAATATTAGTAAAACTTTGTCTCCATAATATTAGTAACACTTTATCTACGTAATATTAGTATTTACATAGTATTAGTATAACTTTGGCTACAAAAATGTAATATTAAATTAGAATACTTTGTCTACTAAAAAATAATGCTAATAAACCTACGTAATATTATTACGTACTAGTATTAGTAAAACTTAGTCTACATAGACATTTATTCACGATAAGTAATTTTAGTTTACTAAAAATTGGTTAAGAAATATAAACTTGTTTTTAGATAAATAGAAATAGTTTATAGAAATAGTTAGAGAAATAGTTATTAGAAATTAATAGTATATTAGAAATAGTTAGAGAAATAGTTTGCTAAAGATTTTCAAGCAGCTTTCCCTCTCAGCCACATAATATGAGCAGCTGTAAGGGAATATTTAATGAAGCAGGTATGATTTAAATAGAACTATTTTAAAGCGAGAAGAAAAAGTTAATAATACAGACGAAACGTCTTTATATAGACGTCACTAAGCACTCACTTTGCGGGACAATTATAAGTTTACGAAGATGGGCGGTTGGTTTAAGTGCATGATTTTTTATTTCTTGATATTCAATGATATTAACTTGATAGGTGACTTGTTCCCACTCGCACGATGTATGACAAAGTAAGACGATATTATAACATATCTCCAGTTTGTAAAGTAGTCTTTTGAAATTTGATTGAATGCTTTCGTAAAATTTGAGAATAATGTATCAACAGTGAACTTAAGAAATACACTACGTGTCAGAGAGTCGATGGTTTAAAAAAAAATTGTTACATGATATTTTATATAAAAAGTCATATTGACATTCTGAGAGGGTTTGTTTGACGTCAAATGTTGCATCATCTTGACTTTAACTATTTTCTCCATTACCTTTCAAGTGACAGGTGTAATCGAGGTTGCTCTTAAATATATATTATAACTTTTTGATAATACTTTCCCAGTATATTAAAATATATATTCATTAGTCTTCAATAACAAGCAAGTTGAAATTTAGAAGTTTAGAAGTTACTACAAAAGAAGATTATAGATTAATACAAAAAGAGATTATGGATTATTTGTAAGAATTTAAAGATTAGTTCATATTTTTTATACGTTGCATCTTTTTATATAACTGAAACATTTAATTATGTACTTTATGTGTTTTTACAAATAACAACTTTTAAAGTTAGAAATGATATTTGTTGAAATTGAAAATATTAAGATTATTAAAGTTTTTGTGCTATAAAATATTTTAAATAATAAAATACAATAATTTGTTATTTTATTTTTAACGAATACTTTATAATTTACTACGGAAACAATGTAATGTAAACGAAATTTATTTATATATCTTTTTTTTAAATTAAAAATAAGAAGTATGGACAGTTTAATGACGAAAAATATATTAAAAATTTTTAAGAAAAAAAAATTAAGATAACTATCATTCTTTGTTTGTATGTATGTATGTATGTATGTATGTATGTATGTATGTATGTATGTATGTATGTATGTATGTATGTATGTATGTATGTATGTATGTATGTATGTATGTATGTATGTATGTATGTTTGTATGTATGTATGTATGTATGTATGTATGTATGTATGTTATTATGCATGTATGTATGTATGTATGTATGTATGTATGTATGTATGTATGTATGTATGTATGTATGTATGTATGTATGTATGTATGTATGTATGTATGTATGTATGTTATTATGTATGTATGTATGTATGTATGTATGTATGTATGTATGTATGTATGTATGTATGTATGTATGTATGTATGTATGTATGTATGTATGTATGTATGTATGTATGTATGTATGTATGTTTGTATGTATGTATGTATGTATGTATGTATGTTATTATGTTTGTATGTATGTATGTATGTATGTATGTATGTTATTATGTTTGTATGTATGTATGTATGTATGTATGTATGTTTGTATGTATGTATGTATGTATGTATGTATATATGTATGTATGTTATTATGTATGTATGTATGTATGTATGTATGTATGTATGTATGTATGTATGTATGTATGTATGTATGTATGTATGTATGTATGTATGTATGTATGTATGTATGTATGTATGTATGTATGTATGTATATATGTATGTATGTTATTTAATAATCTTTTTTAAATTAAAAAGGAAGATTATGGAGAGTTTAAATACGAAAAATATATTTACTAAAAATATAATAAAGATAAGTATTATTTTTGGTGTGTTGGTGTTATCTTACATTGCTTATGGACCAATTTTGAGAAACAAAAAAATAAAAGATTTTGTTCCAAACTTCAAACATTATTGGGGTATTTATACTGACAACCAAATTGAATTAAAATCCAACGTTTTATCTTATTCATTGTTTGGAAATAACTGGGAAAAATACGGGGTAAATGTTGAAAGCGTTGCAAAAGAGGCAGTCAATAGTAGTTTTTACAAAAGCTGGAGAGTTCGAATTTATCACGACGCCAACTCTATAACACCAAGTATCGTTGCAACATTGAGAGAGCGTTATCAAAATTTAGAGTTTTTTAATGTTAGTAACTTTGCCAATCTAGAGAGTATTAACGGAATGGTGTGGAGATTTTTAGCGGTTGCTGATTCAAATGTAGATTCCGCGTGTATAAGAGACTTGGACTCGAAACTTTTGGTAAGAGAAGCTGATGCTGTAAAAGATTGGCAGGAATCAGGTAAGCTGGTTCATTCAATGAGAGATAATCCTCAACATGGTATACCGATGTTAGGTGGTATGTGGTGCTATAGAAATGAACTTAACCGAGAGCTAGGAATCAAAATAGCTAAACTCTGTATTGAAAAGTGTATGCGTCGTGATCCTATCAAGCACTTGGAAGCAAGCAAAGGAAATGATCAGCATGTT
This sequence comes from Hydra vulgaris, assembly GCF_022113875.1. Classification (NCBI taxonomy): domain Eukaryota; kingdom Metazoa; phylum Cnidaria; class Hydrozoa; order Anthoathecata; family Hydridae; genus Hydra; species Hydra vulgaris. The sequence continues at coordinate 1,935,666 of NC_061163.1, read as the reverse complement.
CTAAGTTCGTTTGTTTGGCCGCTTGTCAGTCAGAATGTATTAATACATGACTCTTATTTGTGTCAAGGTATTGCTGGAAGTAAACCTTTTCCTTCAAAAAGAGACGCAAAGGGAGCATTTGTTGGTGAACCCAGAGACGGAAATGGAAGATTTGTTAAATGTCCAATGGAATGTCGCTCTAAAGAACATCAAGATTGGGAGTACTGTTAATAATATCAATATTAATTTAATGAATACAACTAAAAGCATGAACAACCGTAAATGATGTTAAATACTAATGAAAGAGACTTATTTTTTTAATTTGTTATAATGAACATGTAATATAAAAAAAATTACGTATTATTTTAAAACTGTATTTTATGACATCGTTTTTTTAAATTTTTCTTATTTCAATTATTGATACGAATTAACTCTCCAAATAAAAGTGTGATTTTACGGGGTCTTCACCTCACAAATTTATAAAACAAAATTTTGTGTTAAAATATTTGAAAAATAAGACAAAATTTTATCATTTTGAGTAGTGACCATGATAGTGTTTATAGAAAAAAGAAAGAGATGCAACTTGACGATTATAGGACAGAGGCTCCAGCTTAACAGATAGACCGGGTCCAACTACGTTTACAATGCATTTTTAGACCTTGTCTAAAAGAAAAAGAGCACCATTAAAAAAACTAGCCCAAATATAACAACAGTATTCCATACTGGAAAAAAAAAGAATTTTGTAGAGGTAAAGAATGGAATCAGAAGAGAGAAAATGGTGAGCAAAATAAAGAAAAGCAACCTTAGCAGATTCTAATTTAGCAATCAATTGTATATATGGTTTCCATGAAAGGTATACAATAATCCAATATATGTAAAGAATGCAGTTAAAGTAAAGAAGAGGACTCAGTGAGAGGTTGCCATTCATTAATATAGGAATGTTGACAGTACTGCGATAAGTTTTTTTTTTTAGTTAAAATTTACAATTCACTGTGAACCTCAATCTGTTACAGAAGTAAGATCAAATTCAAGATTGGTTGACTGTGTGTAAGCGATAAAAAAAAAAAAAAAAAGATTTTCTGAGAAGACAGAAGTATAAAGTTGGTTCATCAGCAAAAAGAACTACTTTTGATGGAATGTTTTTGGGAAGATCATGTAGATAATGTAGATAAGAAACAAAACAGGACCAAATTTAGAACCTTGAGATACCCCATAAGTTACTGGAAACAAATTGCTTTTAAGTGAGTTTTTTTTTTGAAAGATGAAAAAAATGATTACAAACAGATATAGCTGCTGCGCAAGAGAGTGAAAACCATAGAAGGAAATGAGGCATGACTTAAAACCAACGAGAAGTAATAAAAGATTCTATTCCTGCCTAAATCAAGGATGTTACATAGGAGGTTCATTTTTCAGCTAAGAGGAACAAAGTGTGATGAGCATTAAAGTTATCAACAGCAATAATATTGGCAGAGGAGTAAAGAGAGGGGCATGGTAAGTTTGATCAGAAATTATATCTAAAAGAGTGCAGCTTCGGGAAACAGAAGAAAAATAAAGAATAAAAAGAAAAATAATAGAGTGAAGAGATGCTAAACAGAAGTAAATAAATAAATGGTCAAGTTATTTGAACCTGATTTCACAACAAATAAGTGAATTGATGCGTATATATACCCGATAGCCAAGCATGCGACTATTGGAGTCTTTGCGAATTAAAGAATATTACTTTCAACTCATAGAAGGTTGCTTTTCAGACCACGAATATTAGTAAAAGTTATAAGAAAGTAGTTAGATGGTCAAAATGGTTTTTTATGTTTAATATTTTTGGTTACTTTTGGCATGATTTGAATTTAGGAGAAATTGACTCATCCGTAGATAGAGTACGGCCTCTTTAGCAATGACCTATGCCTGTATATTAACCCTAAGTCATAAAACAGGGCTCTTTATATGGCCTTGACAAGGCGTAGCAAAATTATTAACAAGAACACCATCCAAGCGCAACATGGCACTGTTAGTACTCTGATGTTTATAGGCTGCTGATGGATTCAGCCTCTATGTGGTAGAGTGCTACCACAGAGTTTAGAAATCTTACTACTAGCCGGACTCAGAAACATTAAACTAAGGTTTAAAGCTGTACCCTTATCAGAAGATAACAGGAAGAGTTGAATAACTAGGGAAACAGACAAATAACCAAAAAACAAAATCCGATTTATAGCCGAATGAACAAATTCCGTATTATAGTCGAAAAAAAATAAGATTTTGGCACGTTCTACAAACAGTCGACGAAAAACACGATTTTGACGTAGTCTGTGATATAGTCGAATGACGTATTTTGTTTTTAAACGAACTATGACGAGGTTTGACAACTACCCGAATTGATAATTTTGTCAAATACAGTCAAATAATCGAAATAAAACCTGTTCCGATAACCAGTCGAATTTGTGTATTGTCATAAATTATTTCTAACCGAATTTATTTGGACAGACATTTATAAATCGTCGAAAAATGAAATTCGACTATTTGTCATGACGTGTTCTGATAAATAATCGAACTGTTTTATTTTGACCAAGTCTGTTAACTAGTCGAAATTAATATTCGACTATTTTCTGTGGCTGCCACATAAACCAGTCGACGGCTATAAAAATTTGGCAGCGTCATCAAAAGAGCCGAATTTAATTAAACCCCTCCAAACCATCGTATTTCGACTATAACTTATACGTATTTTGAGTCGAAATTATACTTCAGTTCTAGTGAAACTATTCCGGATTGTGAGAATATTCACAATCCTAAACCTTTGTAAAAAAATAAGACGTGATTGACAGTTAAAACAAATGTTTGTATTTCAAAAAAAACCTCAACATGATGAGGGAAAAAAATTGATTATCACAAGGGTCTCATTCTCATACGTATATAAAAAAAACCTCATTCCGAAATGAGGAAAAAAAGTTCACGGGTCTCATGCTTTCTCATACTTCACAAAGGTCTCATACGTATACAAAAAAAACCTCAGAAATAAGGAAAAAAAATTCCAAGGGTCTCATTCACTTCATTCACACATGCATGCATCTTGTATCTGTTGTTTTATCCGTTCCAGAACGAATATCCTCCATCCTGATTATCGAATCCAGACACGAACAAACGATCGGGCACCTCAAATTGTCGACACGATTTAGACCTGAAATATTTAGGAAAAGTAGTTTAATTGTTATGTAACTAACTAAAGATGCAAACGTTTAAACGCAATATTACTTTTTTTAAATGTTCAATTACTGTAATACTGTAATATTGACTACTAATGTAATTGGAAAATAGAACGTTGTGCGTTACCTTAACCAATTAAAGTCTGGATGAGAGGAGAGACGTTTCCGGGTCCAATCGAGCGGGTCCAATCGAACGGGTCTAATCGAACGCGTTGAATGATGATCTAAAACCGAATTTTAAAAGTATTAAGTTTTAGAATATTGGTTCAGAGATACACGGGACCCATGTAAACAGTGTCTATTCACAAAATGTCTTCAGTATTAATAACTGGTAGTATTTACCGCTTATTTTTTTTGATTTTTCATTAGAAGAAGGAGGTAGAAGTGAGCTACAGTGAAGTGAAGATCCGGATCAGCCTGCAACAAAATAATGTAAAATTCTACCAATCCGATTGATGATTAGCATTATAACACGAACAAAGAATCAAAGAAAAACCATCAAGTAATACTAAATTGCAACTAATAAGTATGATGATTATAATTAAACCAATAAGTTTGATGAATAACATTATAATATCGTGAATATTATCTCAATCTTTGAAAATTTCTATCAAATTATGTTAAAAATTACCGGTTAAAAGGTTGTAGAGCGTGCGTACTGCGGCTTTACGTAGTTATTCTACGTTTTAATTAACATCTTACAATCTTTTTTGGGTTTTTTGCTTTTTATAATTTTTTTAGATTTTGTATTTTTAAATTTTTTTGGATTTTGTATTTTAAATTGTTTTTGGATTTTGTACTTTTAAATTTTTTTGGTTTTTGTGTTTTTTGAATTGAATGGAAAGAAATAAACAAAGGGAAAATGATTGAAAAAGAAGCGAATGAAAAGAAGAAATGAAATATATTTAATTGAAAATATTCGTTTTTTCCAATTATTTGTTTAAAATTATTCCCGTTTAAGTGGAAATATTCTATTCCCCCAACATTTATTTGGTTTTAGTAGAAAGATGCGTATTCCCCTAATTATAGTTTATAATTAATACCGTTTTAGTAGAAATATTTATTACCCCCTAATTTTAGTTTATAAATAATACCGTTTTAGTGGAAATATTCGTTTTCCTCCCATTTATAGAAAAAATTTATACCGTTTTAGTGGAGATATTCGTTTGCCCCCAATTTTATTTGTAGATAGCCCGTTTTAGTAAAAATATACGTTTGTCCCTAATTTCAATTCACAATTAATACCGTTTATATCGAAATATTTGTTTTTTCCAATTTTTTGTTTATTATTATTACCGTTTTAGTGGAAATATTCTATTCCCCCTTTTTTTGGGTTTTTGGTTTGGTTTTAGTAGAAAGATGCGTATTCCCCTAATTATAGTTTATAATTACCGTTTTAGTAGAAATATCTGTCTACCCCGTCTAGAACTTACATATACCTTGTTTCTATGATTTAGTGTTATCGTTTTATACATAAATAATTTAAATTTTTATTATTTTTATTAGTACCGACATTATTATAGCTGATTACGTCATAATAACTTAGGGAGCTGTAAGAGCTTCAGTCCAACCTTCGACTGATTTAGGGTGAACACGTAAGGGAGTATCTCCCTGATCTAAGGGTTTGGGTTATGGCTGCGATAGTATTTTATAATATATACAACTCTAGGTTTGCCTCTAATAATAGAGATGTTATCGAAAATAAAATATAGACTAATAATGGTAATGTAATAACAAATAATATCATAACACAGTTAGTATAATAACCTATTATATATAATAAACAACCATTCCTAGACAATAAAGTGACGATTTATAAGTAAATATATTGAGAACAAGTTCGAGCGAATTTACTTAAAGAACAGATAATAAAAGCATATCAGTGTTGAATAAATTCGTAAATTCGTAAATTATGTAGTTGGGTATTTTACATTGGGTAAACAGAGGGTACGATTCGTTCTATATGGTTCTCTGAGCTGCCGCCGAGCACGGCTAAATTCTGAACTGCGTATTAGTTATTTAATTTGTACTCATTCGACTGCGTCTTCTGATGCGGTTCAGCTACTTCAGTCCCTGTGTAAGATGCTAGTAAGGAGGACCAATCACCAATAGGTAAACGAATCGTATTTTTATTGGGTAAACCGAGGGTACGATTTGTTCTAATTGGTTCTCTGAGCTGCCATCGAGCTCCACTGAATTTTTAACTGCACATTAGCAGTCGATTGAGTCATTACTCATTCTACTGTGTCCTTTTATGCTGTTCTGCCAGTTTATTCCTTGTGTAGGGCTTCAGCAATTGGAACTTCTTGCTAGTAGGTAAATGAACCGTATTTGCTTCGGGTTACCCGACTGTACGGTTCGTTCTAATTGGTTCTTCTGGCTGCTGTCCAACATGGTGGAATCTTAAACTGCATTATAGTGATCAATCCAGCTATTACTCATTCGACTGCATCTTTTGATGCGGTTCAGCTACTCTAGTCCCTGTGTAAGGTGCTAGCAATGAGGATCGATCACCGATTGGTAAATCGGTCAGCTGTCTTCTCTAATGCTCCTCTGTGAGTTTAACCTTTGGGTAAGACCATAATAGTAAGAGCTACTGTGTGTATGTATAAAAGTATGTATGTGGGTGGGTTCATACATTTATGTGTATCTATCGATGTATATATGTATGGCTGTATCTATGTGTGTATATGTTTGTGTGCATATGTACATGTGTGTCTTTCTCCGTAGAACCCTCAAACAGCTGACACGACACCGACCAACAATAAAGAGGACATTATCCCTACACCATGCCCCAATATTAAAATAAACGACAGGACACCGAGCAACGAGGGAAGTAAAGAGGGATTTGTCTCCACACTATGCCCCGAAAGAAAAACTAGGGGGACAAGAAAAAGGCGCGGAAGTAACTTTCGCAGGGCTGCAAAGTAGCAACGAGAAAATAGGCTGTCGATTGCCGCCTTCTTGAAAGACGAAGGGTCAGCATCGGGAATTGATGTTCTGTAAAATTAGGTTTTGAAATATAATAGTGCTCCAAGAATCTGTTTTTTAATGAATATTTTTTACTCGTTTCTTTAAATTTGTCTCTTCCAAACTCAGAACAACAATCATAAAACACCTGACAATTTTTTCAACCAATCGGCTTGCATTTAAGAATCACATAAAAATCTTCTTAAATTTTACTCAAAACGCATATTTTCTATTGTTTCCACTTTTCACCATTTTACCGCAACTTACGTCATACATGTGATGCACTTTAGTTTTTTAATTTGCACATGTTATGAATTCTCTTTTCTCGTTTAACAAAGCTATGGTAAGGTTAACTTTATCTTCTTTTGATTTATTATTACTTATTTTAATGAATAACAGCTCATAATTTTCGTATTTTATATTTTTTGTTTTGAAATTATTACTTAGCCATGTACTTAGCCTTATACTAGGACTCAATTATACATGTTTGGCTTTGACTTAGTATTATCTACCTATTTACATAACATAAATTCTTGTAAGTACAATGACTTCATATTATTATGTTCGAGTACTGAGTAGGTTATTAGGTTTTATATATATATATATATTTTTTCCCCTTAAAGGTACATGTGTCGCGTTGTATTTGTATGGGTCATCTCAGATTTTAGCTTTCGTCTAATTAATTCCCAACACTTTTGAAGTTTGTGGTTGAACGTTGAAAATAGTCTACCACGATTTGTACTTAAAAAAAAATTAGTTACCAACAATGAAATAGCAACCATTTTCGTGACGGCTTTTGATGTCTGTGGTTGAACGTCTGCATTCGAATTGAGGCTGGACGACACCGTTGAGGAGGTCGAAGCTCAAGCACCTGTTGCAATGGAGGTCGAGGAGGTGGAGGCTGCGACGCCGATGGAGGTCGAGCCTCGACAAGCACCAGAGGCTCAAGTGCAAGAACCAGTGGTTGGGCCAGCTCGCTTTCATAATGTTGTTGAAGTCCGGAACTACAACAGATATGAAATGGAAGGCTCCCCAACTATCTGGTTCGACGAGTTCCAAAAAGCGTATGTGCTGTCGAAGGATGGCACAGACGCTCGACCAACGACTTATCTAAAGTGCCATCGCTACACAGTGAAAAGAGGTAATTTTTAATTGTTTAATAGGATACTTTTTTTAACTCGTGAAAATATTCACGATCTTAGAATTATTATCATTACCATTATCATGATTGTATCTTAACATTTAACGGGATCCCCATTTAACCCTGTTAGGTTCATGTGGTGGTACTGCAAGGATTAAGGACGATACCCTGTACCTGGGGAAGGATCACTCATGTGGCGACATGAGTGATGAGTACCTTATTTTGCAGGCCAAGGCACGGATGAAATTTCGAGCTGGTAATATTTGTTTTTGAATTTTTTATTAAGCCATATTTCGACTGAAAACATGTCTGCCAATGTGAATAATTGAATTTTAACATTTTTAACCTAATTAAAATCTTTAATTAAAAATTCATTTTATTCTAGGGCAAACTACCGAACCGCTGAGGGACATTTGGAACTCTCTCCTTAGCCAGTCGACTGAGGCCGTGAAGAAAAACCTCAAGTTCGAGGCTGCCGAGTCCATGATGAGGAATAAGCGGAGGAAGAACCTGCCTCCGATTCCCAAGAATCTGGCAGAAATGAAGGAAGCTTTTGACAATGGACATCCGTTCGAAGACATCTACCAAGGTTTCGTCGAATTCAAAGATGGGAAGGTCGGATTCATTTTTGCAGACCCAAAACTTTTCGCTCTCGTTGAAAGTGAGTACACTGCTTTAATTTGCGAGTTGTTTTGATACTATGTTCTATCAAATTTATCATTTTGGGTAATTTTAAATTGTTTTAAAGGGGTTAGATACAACGGCTTTTTTATCTTTGTACAATTACTTTTAAGCAAATTTATAATTTTGGGTATTTGTTTCAGAGACTCAAGAACTCTTCGTCGATGCCACCTTTAAAACACGGCCTCACCACGATATCTTTTCTCAACTGTTGTGAGTTAATATATATATATATATATATATATATATATATATATATATATATATATATATATATATATATATATATATATATATATATATATATATATATATATATATATATATATATATATATATATATATATATATATATGTATGTATATATATATATATATATATATATATATATATAAAAAGAAGAAAACTAAAGGAAGTTAATAATGATAAAAAATTAAACTAATTTTTTTTTTTAATTTGTTTAAATTTATTTTGTTTAAATAAAGAAATGAAGATAAATCGTTTTGAAGTTTAACTTTTCAAACTCATTCACAATGCACACAAGACTTCGATTCGATTCACAGATGCACTGATGTGTAATTGAATACTTACCATACCTCAAAGTTTTATAGGGAGGTACATTTTAATTCCCATTATTGATGTTTCTAGTTAAATGTGAATGTATAAATCGAGTTTCAGGGAAAAAGGTTGGAATAGAGGAAGGTTATTTTTTATTAAGGAAGTCAAAGACAAAAAAAGATTAGCAAATTTAACAAGTGCTGACAAGGTAGGAATTATAGGTTTTTTGAAGAATTTTGAAGTTTCTGTTTTATAATAATAATAATAATAATAATAATAATAATAATAATAATAATAATAATAATAATAATAGCAATAATAATAATAATGATAATATTTATTTGCATTAAAAAAAACACATTAAAATACAAAAAGGGTGAGACAGGTAATCACAAGGTTACGCTTATGTAACACCTGAACAAAGGCAATTTAATACAATACGCAACTTTGCTGTAAGTCGTAAGTTTGTAGTTTTTTTTTGAATATGAATAATGAAGATGAATCGACAATGTGAGCAGGCAATGAATTCCATATTTTTACAATTCTTTCACTAACAACAAATTTACGTGTATTGTTAGTACATTTATTGCGTGAAACTAATTTTTTCGCATGACTTTTAGTGGGGTAATGAGAATTGGAAAATGTAAAGAAATCAAAAAAAGGAAGGTCGACAAGATTGTTTATAATTTTGTAGGTCATAAAAACATCGAATTTGACTCTGCGGTGTTCAAGAGAATCGAGTTTTAAAACAGATAGTCTTGATGCGTAATCATTGTAAGAAATATGGCATCTTTTACAGGTAATTCTGCTGAAGTATCTTTGGACGTTTTTGACGCAACGTATATCTTTAAGAAGGTAAGGACTCCACACTGGGGTGCAAGATTCTAAGATTGGACGCACATAGACCTTGTAGGCTTTTAAGAGGAGATTTGAATCATTACTGATAAAGGTTTTGAAAAGTAAATATAAACGGGCGTAAGCTTTTTTGGCAATACAAGAACAGTGTTTAGAAAATTTTGTGTCAGAAGATACCGTAATATCAATATCTTCAATACAGTTAACAGTCGTTATCGGGGTGTCCAGGCAAAACGAATATGAATGACCAGTCAAAGACTTACTTCCAAAAGATAAGTGGGAACATTTTTTGAATGCTATTTTTTGTTGGCAGTAAGCTTTCCAATCAGAGAACTTTTTTAATGATATTTTAAGGTCAGCATTGTTATT